>JAPYZC010002209.1:0-22926 GCA_030522665.1 Ichneumoninae sp. A BG-2022a
TGTAATTTTAATATCTGGTATTTTTATTTTACAAGCAAAGTACATTAATGTTTAATTAATATGAGTAATGTCAGCAAATTTCAAGTTCCAGTACATTAACTTTATAATTTATTTTTACAGTGGGGCTCGTTGAGAGAGCAAGAGAGAGCGTTATCTAGATTCTTGTAATCCGATCGCGAATCCGAACGAACGCGTGCATGCTCGCACGGCATGTTCAGCTGGTCCAGCGGTCATCGCGTTGCGCACCCGTGGCGAGGACTCACGCACGTATTTCGATATCCGGGCGGGAACGAAACTAATGCGACCAAGCCCAGCAAAGAAACCAGAGGGGAGGGCCGAGAGTGAGAGACGGCAAAGGAGGATTGCGGCAGCGAAAGAAGGGGGGGGGCGAGATGGGTCGAAGGGAACGAAGTAGCACTGCGGGCCCAACAATTACTCGGCCACTCGCATCCGCGCCGTAATCACCTTTAATTTACGACAGGGATGTCAGTCGCACTCGCGGCCGATCGGTAATTAAAGTCGATCGGTAGAACCGCGCGAGCACTGCGGATTTCGCGACAGCGGCGAAGAAGAACAGCCGAAGACTCTCCGCTGAGATGCCGCGTTGCGAGAAATTTGTGTCGCCACTCTTCTCGCCGGTGTTCACTCGAATAAAACAACTCACAACGTGTGTCCCGCTGCATAATTCAGAGACATTCGATTCCGTCTTTCCTTTCGCGACATTGCGAAAAAGTTCGTTCTGTATTTCGACGAATTCGCATCGACGCTTCGATAACCGAGGATATTCGCGTTTTTCTCGGATACGACGCGGCATCTGGCAACATCGATAAACCGATTTGCGAAGTCTTCTTTTGTCGTTTGTGAAACATGTGCGAAATCTCGTATTTATAGTGCACCAACGATAATATATTTCCGGACGAGACGTAAAAGATATTGGATGTTCGCGTATGGCTGCAGTGTATTGCTAGGTGCAGCTAATAATGTACGAGGTGGCCCTTTGTACTACGTCTTCCCTTTCATCGATCGAGTACAGAGCACGAACTTGATTAACCGCTATTTGAGGAGACCCCCGCTCCGATCCCGACGCTCCGTGAAGTTTTGTGTCTCAAAGGGAAGCTTGGCGCCTAAACTCGACATCGTCCGAATACATTAATATATTTCAACCGTGTCTGATACACGGCTATTCAGTCTCATGAAAAAAGACTGTTTGATGTTCGTCCCGATGCGTACAGAATTTTTCCTTAATATTTTCATGATCTTGCGGACGAAGTCGCGGTTTTTGGAATCCATTAGCGAAAGCCAGTTTTTAGCTTTGACGGTAAGTAACGGGGAGCCGATAATAAAATATGAAGTCTTTGCGTTATCAAAGCGAATCCTTAAAGATGTCGAAGCACTCCGCTTCCGCACTCACCGTCGTAGACACGCGTGTTTGGAATTGAAGACATTTTTTAATAAAATCCGAAATATCGATGTTGCGATCGCAGTTTTCCGGAGTTTTGCATATCGGAGGGTGTAGCGTGTTCGAATAACAATTTTAGTATTCAAATACCCAAAAGAATCAAGAATCACCATTATTGGGTATTCATTGAAAAACAAAACAAAAAACATTAGGCGGTTCGTTTCAATATTCATTTTCATGCACAGATTCAGTGTAAATGTTTAACCTCGAAATTTACACGGCATTCGTACAGGGACGATGATAGCAAGGATATTCTCAGAATCTGCGGATATCAAATTAAATACGCTCCGCGAAAGCATCGAGACTTTTGCCGTACGTGCTCGCCGCAAATGCGCGAGACACTGAGATTTTTCGAAGCGTCTCACCTTTGGTCGACATCGTGGAAAAAAATTTCGACGTCACACGAAAATTGTCTGTGATATAGAAAATTGTGAAATAATGCATACGTGGCCGGGTAAGTACGGGTAAGAGCGAAGCAATAGAGCGGACTCGATTTCGTGAGCGGAAATTCAGCCTGGTTTGCCGGGCCATCGGGCAAGGAGGCCAGTCGTAGTAATGAAACGTAAAAATGTCGTAAAAATCGTAAAACCAATATGAGAGAAGCTCGAAAGATATCTACGTACCGAGAGCAGCGGGTCCAGTACTAGCTGCGGTCGACCAGCAGTAATATGGAATATGTATATATACATATGTATATATAAAGAGAATGTGGAGAAAATATCGAGAATACGTATGGGGGTCGTCGTGGTCGTACTGAGAGGGCTGAAAGTCCAGAGACCGCGGGGCATTGACCGGCGTGCATTTTTCGCTGTAGCTGAGCTTCGCACGATCAAACCCGCTCAGACTCCTCAGCGAACATTCCGGTACCAGCAAATTGAGAATTTTCCAGCGCATATATGAAGTCCGTGGTTCGATTTGAACATCCGACTGACCTCAAAACAGAATCTTCCTCGGGGGAATTACGCACGTTTCGGACCCCCCCCCCCCTCCCCCATGCTTACAAAATACTCAATTTCGCGAGGTGAAATGTGACTTCGCGTTAGATCAACAAATATTTGTCTGGGTTTCTCGTACTCCGATTTCGAAAAGACTCTTACTATCGTGAGGGACTTTTGTAAATCATAGACGAAAATCAAGAGATCCTTCTTTCGTATTACTATCAGCATCAGAATTTTTTGAGCGTTTAACAATGATTGAAGGTTGATAACAATACGGCTTGACTTTTTATTAATTAACCCGGATTCGTCTAGATTGGATGTCAATTTTCTACCACCAAAAGCCCATGCAGTCTGATACTGCTTATACTGTTACATGGAAAAATTGTACTGTTTCATATACTTAATTTCCGATTTGAAAATCTTAGTTTTGTACCGAATGTGACGTCATAGAAGAAACCGTCACTACCAGTTTCCAAATCTTGGCCCTTCACCGAAAATTCAGACTTTTCGATTCGAAGTGACGTCATCTGGGCGAAACGTCACTTTTGGTTTGATCATCTCTTTTTTCGACCGGCGGTGACGTCATCTAGGGGAAACGTCACTTCCGATACGTTTTTTTTTCATGATCTCATTTACAGTAAAAAAAAATCGGGAGAACGATACGATCGTGATTCTGCCAATTCGAAAGAAACGATATTTGGGTGTTTAAAATTTTGGGGAAAGTAACAAAATCTGCCGCAAGTATCTCTTTAATTAGCGAAGAAGAGAATAAATCCAATTCATGCACTCGGTCAATAAACGCCTCTAGAGAGCTGCCAAAAGACGGCTCGAAACTCTTCGGAGGACGGGAATATATACGTAGTGTGTGATACGATCGTTCTACTCGCTATCCTCTTAAGGACCCAGCACTTTCCGCGCAAGTAGAAAGTCGTTATTCCATGCTGGTCACTCGCCGGTGGGTTCCCAGTTTCCACTAACACCACACCGTCGCCTCCACGAGAGGACACAAGGTTTGAGAACCAATAAAATGAAAATACGAGAGTCGGAACAGGAGATAGAGCGACAAACGGAAGAGAGCTTGGGAAAAGTGGTGACGGCGTATTCTCTGAACAGCACGACTGTTCGAGGAGCAATGCGAACTAGAGAGATCTTTTCAACCCTTCAGTCTGAGGGCATTAAGGGTACTTTGATGACGAAAGTGCGAATGTGGAATCCCCGTCGAATGGGTCTCTTTCTTCCCATTCGTGTCGGTGTTTTTCTTTTTTTTTCTTTCAAGAAGAAACCGCATTGCACCGGCGCCTCAATGTGAAGAAAATGATTTTACTCCGTGGTTACGTTCAGCCTTTCCGAGCACGTAGACGAACCGTAGGAAGAGGGCTCTCGGCTCCACTGCCTTTCAGTTTATACAATGGGAATGTAACATTTCTTAACCACGCTGTTAAATCATTGGAGAAAACTCATGAACGTAGAGACTAGTTGTACAAAGATGCTTGTAATTTCATAATAATGACATTAAAAAAGGACGTTTAAGCTTTGCAATCCTTCCTTAAGAGCTTCGCTTTTACAGAAATTTCGAATTTTATGAGGCTTCGAAGGTTTTTAAAAAAATCGTCAATTTTTTTAGCTAATGCTGAAAAAATGAATGTGACCTACCGAGCTAATTACTTCCCACTCGAACGAACCGTGACCGAACAATTGTTTACATCCAACCAATCGGAAATTAATCTGGAGTTTAAAATTTCATGATTTTCACTGTTGGTACGTTACCGACCCACTGAACCGGGAGACCTTTGAAATGGAGTTGATTAATTATAAATGAAAACAAAAACAAGAAAATTAACGCGAACGCGAATGGTTCCAATGGATACAATGTCCAAATCTCTACACCCTCATTGTCCCGGACCGTCAGTCATCCATAATCATAAAGATTATAGCTTGAGCCCTCTCGATCGAATCCCGTTAAAGCTCGAGGCTTTCAATCATCAATCCTACTATAAACGACAGATAATTCGTGTTGTAGTATTGTTGCTGCGAAGCTTCTTAAAAAAATTTTCAATTTTTTTAGCTAATGCTGAAAGAATGAATGGTGACCTATCGAGCTAATTACACCCAGAAAAAAATGTATTTGACGGCCACCTTCTCCTAAGATTAAGTAAAATATTTATTTGATTTAAATAAAGATTTATTTAAATTAAGTAAATAGTTACTTAAATGCAATAAATATTTATTTTAATCAAATAAATATTTCATTTAATCTTAATAAACGGTGGCCGTCAAATAATTTTTTTTTCTGGTTGTACTTCCCACCCGAATGAACCGTGACTGAACAATTGTTTACATCCGACCAATCGGAATTTAATCTCGAAACTAAAATTTCATGATTTTCACTGTTGGTACGTTACCGACCCACTGCACCGAGAGAACTTTGAGACGTGGTCAATTACTTATAAATGAAAACAAAAACAAGGCAATTAGCGCGAACACGAATGGTTCCAATGCACACAATGTCCAAATCTCTACCCCCTCATTCTCCCGGACCGTCAGTTATCCATAATCATAAAGATCATGGCTTCAGCCCTTTCAATCGAATCCCGTTAAAGCTCGAGGCTTTCAATCATCAACCCCACCACAAACTACAGATAATTAGTGTTATAGTCTCGTTGCACTCGTGGTTCGCAATGTAAGCCCAAAACAAAATATGTTACGGCTGATAACCATACCCGCTATTACGAACACAGGAGAGGGAGGCGGCGAGTGGTCGTGAGCTTTCGAACAGCGCATTACACGATGGCCGACCATTCATTTGCGCGTATATCATGAGTTCGTTCATAAACCCCCTCCCCGCCACCGTTTCAGCCAATCCGGCATTTTAATATTGAAAAGGTAGCGGCGTGGACCATCAAAGGATCGCCGTATGGTTAGCGCCACGGCTACGTTAACTGGAATCGTCGGGCAACGGGCATTGAGCTAATCACGAGTCCCGTCGTTGGTGGGATCGTTATCGAAGTTTGGAAACCACGACTTTCGCACCCGTACGCTGCCTCCCGACGCTTTATGCTCCCTTTCACCCTTTCTCATTCGCGTTTCCTGTGATCTACCAGCTACAGCCAACTTCCCGCAACTCTCACTCCCTTTCATGCATTCAACCCTTTCTCATACACCGCGCCTCTGACCTTTAAGCTCGGTGCCGTTCGGCAAATTCGCTGCTGGCTTTCCCTCTGTGATCGCGCTCTTGAAACGTTCGCTCCTGCGACTTGCGCCAACAACCCCATGGCTGAACACGCTTCTCTCCCCCTATCTTTTCCCCACTCTCCCTCGTTCATTGTGCGGAATACCATGCGACCCGGACCGCCAGACGTCGGGAGATTTTTCGCTATTGCCTTTTTATTTTTATTTTATTTTTTTCGTATACGATACGCGTGCGTGAATCCGGGCGGGAGCGTTTCGGACGGGGTATCAGGGCTAGTCGATCCCGGTCAACGACCTCAAATTAATTCGGTACACGTGTAGTTTGCATGACAAACTGCTGAACGGCTTTTCCGGGCGAACTATCAGGTATACACGCTGTGTTAACCCGAGCGTTATTTGACCCTCACGTACGCACCGCCTCACCCCCCCCCCCCCTAAACTAGCACGATTTGATTTTTCGATCGGTCCGACCCAAATAGTTGGGCGAGGTTTTTTTTTTTTACCCAGTTTCGAAATATCATGGGAATATTTGGTCAATTTTTTATTTTTTATTTTTGTCATTATATTAATTAGATTGTTTGGGGGTGAGTGTAGGTGGCAGCATAAATCCAGCGTTTTCCCCCGCAACTTGTTATTGATACGAGAGCCAGAAAGATTATACGCAATCAAGCCGCCGAAGCTGGAACGTACGTATACGTTCTGCGAATTAGAATACTTTTGATTGGCTCGCGGGCTCGGATGTGGTGCGGTGTTCACCGTGTACGCTGTATTCATCCCACCGCGATGCCTGTAGATGTATTACGTTGTTTTAGCCAACAATGACACGATATGTGTGGTGTACACATGTGGAAACAACCGGCAAGTGTCTATGGGCAGATATCCATTATTCATGTCCGAGAGTTTCCATTCCACGCACGAGATAAAACAATTTTGTCCATTTGGTTACAAAAAATCTTGTGCTATTGTATAACATATTATGGTATCATAACTTTCGAATGCAATATGAATTATTTAGTCTTTCGGCACGTAAGGGAGTAATTTTTTGTTTTACTTTTTCACCTCTAAAAAGCAGAAAACACATGTTAAGTCAATACAATATTTTTAGGATAATAAAAAGACGGGTTCTGGAAACACGAAGTTCAGAAAAAATAAGTAAAAATGTTCATCATCGAAGAATGTATCTTTCGATTCGGTATTTCAAAAATCGTAATCCATAATTTTATTAATTTATTATAAGTACACCAATACACCTAGGTAAAACTTTAGAACGGGAACCATACTTTGGATATTACAAAATTCATCCCGTTTTCTGCGCATCTTCGAGCTGGAAATAAACACCAACAAATTTCATACACTCTAGAAAAAATGTAGTTGTTTGAAGAATTGTTCAGCTTGCGGTCTGCAAGAAACTCGTACAGCAATTTCGCTCTATTTTTATTTTTACAATTGTATTTCATTTTGAAATAATTTAGTATTTATTGCAAGATAAACAAAAAATGTTGCAAGATAATGTATTTAAATATGCTTATTTATTAATAAAAAAGAATTTGAAGCGAAAGCGAATTTCAAACAATGAAATTCTTCAAACAATTACATTTTTTTCAGAATTTGAGACATTTTTTAAATTTGTAAAGTCGCCTCACAAAAATTGTTTTTGCTTTTTGTTTTTACACCCTCTCAAAAATCAGCTACATCAACTTCGTTTTTTCTCGCATAATTTATATGCGACGAGAAAGTAATGAATGCAAACGAGATCTGCGTTGCTGTGGGCGAAAGCATTGGCTTGGTGGGTGAAACTGTCGTGCTAAGCACGTATTTTCATAGTGCGAAACAATTACTGGCCGCGTTTATGTGGTTACCTCGCGAGTGCCGAAGGAGAAGAAAATAAGTAAACAGACCAGGAAAGTGAGGTTCGGATGAAGGGGAAGTCTAGAATGACTCTGCACCTCGTTGAATGCAAGAGCGAAGTAAGAAATGACACACAGAGAGGTCGGGAATTTTTACGATTTCTCGTCTCGTTTCAAATTGCTGAGAAAAGACAATATCTTTTCTCTTCTGACCGCGTCTTTATCGCCGTTCTTTTCGCTCGGCTGACTTTTCCTCGTTTCTTAGCGTGAAAAGCAATCGTTCGACCGTTCTTCCCCTCTTAATCTTCTCGTCCGCGTTGATCTCGCGCTATTATAACTGCAGCTTTGCCAGTTCCGCGTTTGAAGATAGACACGACCGATGCTTCTGATGTAATATTGAAAAAATAAATCTCAAACAACAAATTAATTTTGTCTAATAATATTCATTATTTAATCCATTTATTTTTGTTTTTTTCAGGTGAGTATACAGAGCGATTCTACCTATAATCACATCCTCGCGAGCTTGAGAAGGCTGATTCTATACACATGGTTCGTATGAACAACGTGCATTCAAACCTAATTATAATTCTCGCTTCCTTATCGAGAAAACTTTGATGTAATTACAAATATATACATGTACATGTGCTCTATAATATTTACTGCTGTGAAATGTATAACTATGACATATTCCATAAGGAGTGGGTTGACCCAACACAATGAGTAATACAATTTGCCAATTTTTCTGATAATAAGTCAGTATTGTTGCTTTTACTATATAACTTTTTTCTCAGTGTAAAGCTTCACACTTCAGAAGCATCACATTTAGGAACCGCAACCTCCAGATAAAACAGTAAACAAAAAGCAAGCCAACCGTTAAGTAAGCAATGCTGACCATTAATCGAATACGGCCGCCCCATATTTCTCAACTATCAAGACGATGCAGTTGCAATAGTGCAATGCAATGGCAATGCACTAAAAAAATCAAAACTGCAGAAACGTGAACAATCCGGTGGCTAACGCGCATTCGTCATCCCGCTAACTTCACTTACAACCCACGCAACACCCTTCCATATGAGACAACAGACATCACATCCAACAGTAAATTAAATGAAGTCAATTGAAAAACATTGGCACAATATAACACCAGCTACCTCGTAAATCCAAATCACCTGCGCCCACAATCTTTCAACAGCTTGAACAAATGGTCAATAGATAAGATCCTGAAATGCATACAAAAACAAGTATAAAACATAACCCAGACACGAGAGCTGTAATAACAAGTTACAGCAATAAATATAATAAACTAACGACAAATTACGCAATGAATCCACCCGAAAATGATGGGTGGAAGGATTGCGGTCGATGGCTCATTGACAATGTTTATGACCAAGTCTATGCGAATGGTGTAAATACTGTATAGAGATATGTATACAGTTATTATATTAAACTACTCGATGTTATCGATAAATGCATTCCTGTATAGATATATAAAGGCAAATTTTACTGTGTTTTTAATTGTGAGGGCGCAGAACGTCCCAAATAGTCGCTTAAATTACAGTTCGAAAATATGGTTGCATGAATGTCCGTCTGAATGTTTGTCGTATGGATGAAATTGAAGTCACAAGAACCGCTTAACCTATAAAGCTCACATTTATGGACATAGCAGCGCAATTTCTACAAAATTGTATGCAAAGGTTAACATTTTGTGAGTTTTTTGAAGAAAAAACCGAGTCTAAACGTCCACCATTAGTATTTAAATTCGACAGAGAGTTATTTTTCTTTTTTCACACATAGAAAAAAAAACGGATGCTTGTATGCGAAATTATTTTATATGGCCTGCGTAGGCGATGCATGGATGCATTTCATAACAGAACCCGGGTATTGTGCAAGCCGGGACGTCTCGTTGTTAGTCCTTTTGTGTTGCCCCATATGTAGGTTGTACACGTCACGAGAGCATGAAAGAGGGAGAGTGTTGCACAGGATGCATACCAGCGTCGTTCCGACGAGACGTATAAAGCTGCATAGTATGCAGTATGCGCCCGGTAGTGCACTGCACGCGATGCGCACGGATTCCGCACTGGTAATAGAGACGCCTGCAGGATTTCTCGGAGAATTCTCGCTGTACAGTTTGAACCCAGTAACGCTTGTCTCCTCGTTAATTCACTGTATGCTGATGATTACCCGGAGTCAGCGAACATAGGCGACGTCAACCGGTCTTAAATCTCACCCATTCGAGATATTTGGACTGATGCTTCAATTTGTTCACCGAGCAATTTCGCAATGAACTGGCCCATTTGTTTTTACCCACTTGAGGGAGGAAACATCGTAGCTGCGGTTCTCTTTGCTTGGTTTGAAAAGATCCTCCTATTTTCTAGATGTCGCGGCATAGAGGGAACATCTACTCTGTTTACCGTGTTATTTCTGCGTTGAGGGGAGCAAACCTCTAGTGGTAATCGATGCGTAAATATATTCGATAAGAGAGTACACCGCCGTGTAATTGCATAGTCGTGTCTGTCTGTCCGGTAATGTGTTTCCTTCCGATATGTGGAACATTGGCGGAGCGGTGAGTCAGCGTGTAGGGGGTGGTACAATTTGTTTCGAGTGCATTTCCGTAAATTTTCAACTTTCCCCTACTTTTGATTTTTATTCATTGAATGGGTTTGGGTCGATTAAATTTGTCCGTGGTTTAGGTCTATTAATTCGATGTTTGGGCGGCTCGAGTTTCCTGAAATTATGAAAATCTCGAATAATTCGCTACTACGAGGACACCCCATACTTGGGCAACGTGTTGTCTGCACAGAGAAATAAAGATAGCTCGGTGGAACAGCCTGTGGGTATACCACTCGAACGTCTCGAGCCTGAACTTGCCGAGCGTTATCTTAACGGGGCCTCGTTTTCGTGTGACCAAGAATATCCTGTGTGCTTGTGCGGTATGCCTGTCTCTGTCACCCCCCCCCCCCTCCCCAACCTTCTCTCTTCGGTGATTTAAACGACATAGTCTTCAACCCGCATACCTCCTGGCTCCTTCTTCGGATACTCAGCCTCTTTATATCAGGACTTTCGTCCGCTCATTTATGTCTTTGGCAATGACCGACCGTAGATTGGTAAGATGAAACGGCATTGGATACCACCTTAAACAAGGCAAAGTAATTGGACTCAAAGACTAGACACTATATCTTACAAACATTTTAGAATAAAAAGAATAGTCTCAATATTTGACACCAAAACACTAATTACTTGTATGACGGAGGTCCACTCCGCCACAGAAATAATTTCATATATCTATTGGTCATGAAAAAGTTGGAAAAAAATTCGAACGGATGGGCGGTGAAGATCACCAAGAAAAGAATTATCCGATGACTTCACCTTCGCCAAATCTCGTAATATCTTCAGGGAACAGACAAATAAATTCATAGCATGATTTCAAGATGTCGACCACACGAGGGAAAAAATTGTTGAGACAACAAGAATTTTGTTACCATAACTGATTTACCTGGTTAACACAGGGACAACAAAATATTTTGCTGTAGCATCCAAACATTTTTGCCACCGCAACAATAAATTATTAACGATCTATATTTTGTTAGAGAAAGATAACTTTTTTTAAGCTAAAGAACTCCGGTCTATGGCTTATTGGCATTTTTGCTATTTCTTATACTGTTACACTGTATGAGCTACAATATGTATATAAAAGCTGGTATGTATCGTCGATATTTATAACAAAATGTCAATACATATACGTACTACTACTAACTATTTTTCTCCGTGCATACTTACTCGGTTAAAAAAACCAAGCGTTATAATCCGTTTGTCACTAATGTCGTACGATTAATAACTACCGAGTTAACGCACGGCAGTCGCGAGAATTTGATCACGGTCAGTGCAGTCGCATGTTTAGTCATCGGCATTACGCGTAGTACTACCATACGCCGAGAGTTCGTACACCCGATCGATTTTAAATACGTCAATTGCATGCCGCGACGAGACGCAGATACACACGCAGACCGGAAGAGGACCAGTACCGTTGATAAAGGGTCGCATTACAATAGTGCGGTCGTGGCGTATAGGCTTTGTCGTTCATTAATTCGCAAATGCAATATTAATGGTAAGTAATCAGGCGCGTTTTGTTCATCTCTCTCGCTCTCTCTCGTCAGCTCTCTGCGCCGCGCAAATCGCTCGAATCACCTATTACAATTACTAATTATTGCTGAACTGCCGGGTGCGTATAATACGACGGGGATTTATGTTTATTCGTGAACTGGTGGTCTGCAGCGGTTGCGGATCTCTCACTCTACGCGCCCGCGCTACATTTTCCATGGGCCGCTTATCTCGATTAAAACTCCAATTTGCCTACCAGCGCCAGCGACTAACTTGTAGTATGATGTAGTTCTACATAAGTGGAACCCACACGTGATGTATACATCGAATATCCCCACGTAAACGTCCCTCAAAGCTTCATTATTTTTCATCGCTAATCCACGTGCCCGGCTCGGCGGACCTATTAATGCCCCTTTGACAGTGATTTTCAACGAAATTTCTATACGGCCTTTTGCCATTTCCATGGCCAGATTTACGTCGTACAGCTTTTCCCCTCTTTACTCTGATCGTTACGAAGAGATAAATACATCTACCGTGTTGTTCTTGAATGGTCTTTATAATGGCCACTCACGACGAATTCGTTTCGTTCAATTTTATTCCATCATTAAAAATTCTAGTGATGTTGGAGGAAAGCTGCGAAAGGAACTTTAACGTCCGTCCATCTGGCTGTATGCAACGCACAACGAAACTTTCGAATTGGAAGTATTTCTGTAGATAAAATTCGGTCCTTGATTTAGACTCTTCCTGCATCTGGTGGGACTTTGGGTGTACCTTTTTAAAGGCCTCTTATGCACCCAGAAAAAAAAATTATTTGACCGATACCGTTTATTAAGATTAAGTAAAATATTTTACTTAATCTTAATAAATGGTGGCCGTCAAATACAGTTTTTTTCTGGGTGTGATGCAGAACCGTTTTATGAGCTATTTTAATACACTGGTATCTTTGTTTTATCAAGTCTAAGTAGAAATATTAGGATTCATGTACAATCTGAATGGAATTGATTCATCCTCTCGTATTCAGATCATTCGATTCGATTGAGACCGCTATCAAGTGCATTATTAAAATACCGGTTCTAAGCAGGGAGTATAAAATGTTCAATCTATTTTTTTTTAGGAAACGGGAAAAGATAAGCGTACGGCGATTGACTGAAAAGTAAAAGAAGCCCTTCTCCCAAAATGACTCCTGAAATCACACTATTGGTATCGATTTATCTGCGCGCCATGACCATTTAGCTGCATTTTGTTACCTTCAAAGGATACAATTTCGCTCCATCGAGCCGGACATTATTATTTCCTACGGCCAGGTCAGTTCCAGTCAGAATATCATCGAATTTATCCCTTTCCTCCCGATATTGCTACCGGCATACGACCAAGTCTTGGGGATTGAGCTTTGAAACGTCCCTGGTCTGATGAGTTTGATAATGGCATAATACGACTGACGCTGAGTGTAACACCCTTGTGGGTAAGCCGTCGACACAGAGGCAGGTATAGATAGAAAGGCAGAGAGCGATCGTCGAAACCCAGCCAGCTACGTGGGCGATCCGACGCGTTGTGCTTGTGTTGGCGCTGGTGTAAGCATTGCCGAGCACCGAGTATATCCAACGTGTGGCGAAGCGCCTATTTGGATGGAAGGGCCATGCAGAGCAGCAATAGTACGGAATCGAGGGGCTTACACCCCAGCATGCGGCCCTTTGTGAGATTGGCTGCTGTGCCGCTAATGAAGCGCGGCAGAGTGCGCGATACATTGAAGACCGCAAATCGACTCGCTATACGATATAGTACCATTGACCCTACAGCCAGCCAGTGGTATTGGGTCCTTGCATGTATTGTGTCGCCACATTGACGATATTTCATTAGTTAGCGCGAATCATAAACAAATCCGGCTGAATATGAGTGTTCTTGGTTGTACCATGGGAGAGTCGTGTGGTGATTTGCCAAATGATATAAACTATATATATTCGCACACATCGTTCGTCCTTCTGTAAACTGACCCCAACCGATTTTCCATGCATACACATAATTGCCGTCGTATTCATGTCAAGGGGATTCGAGGTACAAGGCCCTCTATATAATTTCGCCGTCGGACAGTTTAGCCGGATTATCCACATGCTCCGGACCGGACGTCGATTCTCTGTCTTTCGCTTTATTTTCCTGCCGATACAGAGACACAGGCCTCGTCGAAGTCACGAAGGCATGCGGGTGCCTCACGGTCACGGTCAGCAACACAGGTCCTGCAAACGGGAAGGTGCCTAGTTCCAAGATCACTGGGCAGACTGCTGGGACGAATGGCCGTCATGGTAGCACACACAGACGATAAATACCGGAAGCCCAAAGGCCATGGCCAGATATTGAAAATACCTCGAGAGCTTCCGAGGACGTCGCAAGAACTCTCTCCTTCCTTGGTATGTCCGCGGAAGCTCGACGTCGAGTGTCCAACTCGAAGAGTCACGGAGGAACTGTGAAGACGTTAGGAAACTGAAGAGGCCGAAGGGAAGGCACGTGAAAGCGAGGAAGACAAAGCGAAAAAGAGAAGAACTTTTCCTATTATCTACTTCGGTTGGAACCTTTAGTCTTGGGTCCCCTTGAAAATACTAAAGATGTCTCGGGGAGAACCCAACGAACCAAACCCTCCACATTGCTCGGATGCTTTATAAATTCTGCGTGCCGTTGCAAGAATTATTCGCTCAGTGTTCCGCCTCCACTACGAGTGGTCGCATCGACGGAAATGAATTTCCGGATAGCTTAGGTGCTAAAGAGAAATGGATTCTGGCTGCGATAGCGTCTCTGAACCCACCGCCAGCCGTAACCCTGGATATGGTGGCATCGCCAGAGCAACGCCAGAAGCAGGAGGAAATGCGGCGATTCTATGCGTAAAGTGCACACTACGAGTCGGAGCGAAGGGACGAGAGGCCATGGAAGGCACGGTAAAGGGTGCACTGTATATAGGCACAGGTTTATAGGGGAGCGATAGAGACAAAGCGATAGCGTAGTAAAACGTTAAACGCTATTAACCCTCTGCGGCTCGATACTCCCTCACCGTCGTTCCACGACAACCATACGTGTTTCCCTGGAAACATGCCCCTATCGAGGCGAAGCACGCACACACGGAATATCAACGCCGAACGGACGAGAACTTAATTACAGTTATAACCGCATGGGCCGACAATCATAATAAATGACTTGCCGGATTTCTGTGCAGTCCGGAGGAGAGAAGGGCTTGGTGGAGAGGGAGACGACACCGAACGATGCGTTGCTTGAGCCGAGCTGCTTCCGAAGAGGCTGCGAAATAGAGACGCGCCAACCCCTGCCTGTTACGGTATGCCGAAAACGGGCGAATTTTAACGGTGTTGCGTACCCTATCCACGGGTACGACAGACATAACTATAAAGTTCAGCCTATATTGTTGGAATTTTACGATCACACGGTAGAACAAAGTCGTTTACGAAGTCTCCGTTCGAGGAGTCGGTGGTTCACAGTCGTTTCGTGCGCTTCACTGACGTTCCTCGAGACGAGTGAGAACTTCGATCCCACATTTACCGGAGGTTTGGGGTCGATACTCGGATTACCAACAGGAATTCTACCAGGAAATCCGGTTCCGTGTCCCGAGATTTGGGAACAATGGGAATCACGGTGTGGCCCGATCCCCTTCAGCATTCCAGGATACATGATAGCCAACCTATGCAATGTACTGATGTACGATCACCGTCTACCCGTAGGAAGAGCACGTCGACTGATGATCCTGCAGAATTTCGGTTAACCCATTGTCGTTGGCGATGGCTTCTTCTGAGGGCTCAGAAAGGGTTGCTTATTGTTTCTCTGACATTAGTACCAACACGCCCATTGGAGACTTGCATGTTTCTTTCAATGATCAATGAAAATCCGGAGGCAGGTCTGACCGAAAGCGACGACGGAACAGAATGGAGGAACTCCCAGAGGATTATGGGGGAATCGAATCCACGAGGTAAGCGTTGCGTATTGTTTCTCCGACATTAGTACCAACACGCCCATTGGAGACTTGCATGTTTCTTTCAATGATCAATGAAAATCCGAAGGCAGGTCTGACCGAAAGCGACGACGGAACAGAATGGAGGAACTCCCAGAGGATTATGGGGGAATCGAATCCACGAGGTGTTCGGCTGCACATTAGCTCCACCCAACCAATCGAGTGCCGATTGCCAAATTGCTGAACGAATGCCGATGTAAAATGGGTCAACCAATCGGTAATTCGGTTTATGCCGGTAAAGTTTCGCCAAAAGCTTCACGAGTGCCAGCGGTCTGAGCAGCGGTGTCGTTTCGGGAGCCTCTGTGGGGGACGAGATTGTGTGTTGGGCTGCTGTAGAAACGGGCTGCAATGCAGGTGGCCCCGGTGTTACCTTGGTGTGACGTGTTCGAAACTCGCTTGTCCACGATGACGGCCTTTGATCGCATCGCTCCCATTGCGCTGGGCCCCCCCGTACCGTTACATATACGCGTCACTCCGCGTTCCCCGAGCTTATATATCAGTTTAGGTCTGAGCTTGCCCAACGGGGCGAGCGAGTCAGCCAGAGCATTGAAAGAGAAAAGCTACCTACCGACGTGTGTATCAATACTGCGCTGCTCATTGTACCTTTCGCTACTCACTTTGAGCCTCGGAAGTGTTCGTCGACGGCAGAGCAGGTTCATGCGGTGACACGTGCCGTTAACAACTTTGACGCTGCACGTCGCACTTGGACCGTTAGCTCCCCGAGTTCGGGTTTACATAGGAGGAGAACTGTCAAAGTGAAAGGGAAATTGGTACCAGTACGCACGGATGTATATCGCTTTCCTCGTAAATCAAACAATTCGAGAATCCCTTTCGGAACTGGCGTAAACGTCGCGGAGGCAAATATTGTGCCAATGCTTCGGAAAGTACATTACACCGATACAAAACGTCCGTATCGGTGGGAAACTTCGAGGCTGGATTAAGGGTTGCGTCAGTGTAATTCGGACTTAGAGCTAAGGCGCTTTGTCGATACGCTGCGAACGGAGAGACTCGCAACACGTCTAGTCGCGGCGGCGACTGAGCGTACTATGGCCTCGTTTGGGAAGTTGGCGTACATATCGTGGCGGTAGGTTGCAATTCAATCTCAGCCATTCCAACAGTCGAGCCGAACTGCTAACGCGCACACGAAAGTTACATTAAAGATACGAGTCGCGGGGAGGCTGAAACAAGGCAAAATTAATTCGGTACGAATCTAAATACTATAGATAGTTGCGGAGGTATAGTTATTGGCGAAAGTATATATAACGAAAGGTTGCGTTAATTAGTTCGCGGTTAATTCCTTATTCACTCTGCAGTTAACGGGTGCTCACCCCTTTACCCTCCGTCCCGCGATGAGAGCCTCGCGTTCACCGAAAGCAGCACCTACATTTCATCCGTTTTCCCTTTCCGCTTTTCCACCAGTTCACTTTTAGTTCTGCCCTCTTCGTTCTTCCACGGGGCCCTCTCAGTTGGGCTCGGAGTTCTCGTTGTCTCGATGGGTTTGCATCGAGATTACAATGCCGGGATGAAGTAGGCCACGCCCGGAGAAATTCGAAACTTCTCCACACCCGCTTCGCCTCTCGCCCGTGCGGAAGGGGTTACGGGGATAAGGCGAGTGCAAACCCCCCCCTGTGCCAGAGAGATATATCTATCGCACAGTTAGTGCAGCAGTTTCCTTCACGCTTCCACGATTTTCTCACTGCTGCCTCCATAGTATCGAGGCTAGGAACCATCGGAGTCGCGCTGAACTTTCGGTAAATTGGACAGGTAGATACGCCGCCGAAACAGGCGGAGCTCGATTTAGCCAAGTGCCAGAGACCCCCTTGATCTCTTTCTAGGTTCGCGGGCTGTTATTGAAAAAAATTGTAGCGTGCATGAAACGGGATAATGAGAAAATTTCGCAATTTTCCAATAACTTTTGGACGGTGGCGATGGTGGTCCGTGGGACAAAAGGTGTTTGAAAATCCAGATGTATCGTTGGGACAAAATGGGGCATCCAAAAATTATTGGAACATTGAGTTTTGCCCTCACTGTCCCATTTTGCCCCGCTCTCCCCTACGTTCGCCTGTTTCGAACTCGCCCTCACCGCGTTTCCTTGTTGAACACGATTCTTCAACTTTTCCGTTTGGCTCTCGCGACACTCTGTCTCTTCGGGTTTTTTCGCCAACCGGTATGGGTATCGTGCCTTTGAAGAGTCAACCGGTTACTCCGAGAAAAACCGTCCCCGGTGTCCGCCGGTTGTGCACAGCGCGGCTGTAACATTTCACCGTTTACCCACTTCCTGGCACTCCGCCTTCGGTGCTCCGTCCCCGGCAAGTGGAATAGACCAGTCTCTATCGGACCAACGTTGCGCACTGCAGGGCGCAGTCAACGCGGCTCGGAGCGCAATATGTTTTCCACTGTCGTCCCGCTGCCCGGGACATCCTGATATATCCTCGGAAATATGTATACACATTAACTGACCGAGCATTGCACGCGGTGCGCGCATAATTTCAAATGTAATTCGTGAACAAAAAAAAAAAAAGAACAAAAAAAATACCCGTGGAGAGACACATAAACGCACGCGGGTCCGAACAGCACACATCCAAAAAGCGGTGGGCGAGAAATTATTGTTTTTATTTTGTTTCGTTTTTTTTTTTTTTTGGGTTTTCTTCAACGAAAGCTGTGGCCAGCCAGTCGTGGATTTAGCTTTGCCTCCGGTAATATGGAACTCTTTTCCTCGCAGCTTTCGTGGGGTACGGCCGTATATGACAACAGCTTTCCTGTTTATGCATTATGTCCGGTTCTCTGTCTGGTTCACTATATCCACATCTCCGTTGCTTTCTCGCACCGTCCCGCACCCGCTAAGCGTACATTTCTACTCGAGCTTTCTGGCTTTCCCTCCACTTTGTCCCCTCCGCCCGAACGTACACATATATAACTGGGCTCGTACGCTGTACCGAGCAGCGCCCTCTGTTGCAAGCATATACGCGAAACAAAGCGGTCCGGACGCCGGAAAGGTCTGGATAGCGGAGCTATTCCATTGAGTTAATTCCTTTATAATCCGCGCGAGAAAGTTTCCGCAAACCGTGAACGAATAGCGCGGGTGTGAGGCCCTACCGGAGCCGCTTTCTAACGAAATTTATTAACGAAATTAGGGAAATTAGCGGTCACGCAAACGAGCCTCGCACGTTATGCGTCGCTGATTTTCTTTTATTATCATTTTTTTCCTTCCGTTCTTTCTCCATCCACGCTTTTCCATTTTTTTTGCTTCGCGGCGCAAGAGTGCTCGTAGGAGGAGCGTACGATTAATGCCTTTTGGTAATTTCGAGTGGGAGCGAGCGTTAGGTATCGTCGGTCCTCCGGAGGCAAATCGCCGGACCACGGCAACGCGCTCACCCGCTGTGTCTGACAATTAAAAATGAAAATTAATGTTTTCCATTCATATGTGAAGAAAAGCTCCGCTATTGGCTCGACCGGTGTGTTTGAGAGTTCGCGGTGAGGGCTGGAGAGCCCGGCCGGAAGTCGTTTCCTTACGGAGAGAGCAAGAACTGAAAGGCCCCAATCTGATTCGAATATTACGGATAACTGAAGTACGGCTCTCAAGTATTTTGACCACTCGTTAGTCAACGTTGCAACTCTCCGATATTGGACAAATGAATACGATTTTGCTTAGACCGAAAAAAATGTTTAGTAATATCGAACTAAGCTGCGGTTGCGGTGGCGAAAGAAATATTTGGTCGATTGAAATAACTATTTAGTTGATTGAACGAATATTTAGTAGTTTGAACGAATATTTAGTAGTTTGAGCGAATATTTAGTAGTTTGAGCGAATATTTAGTAGTTTGAGCGAATATTTAGTAGTTTGACCGAATATTAAGTAGTTTGACCGAATATTTAGTAGTTTGACCGAATATTTAGTAGTTTGACCGAATATTTAGTAGTTTGACCGAATATTTAGTTGCTTCAACAAATACTTACTTGGATTTAACAAACATTTTGTGCAATCGAGCAAGTATTTCTTTCGCCACCCGCAACTGCAGCTTAGTTTCATATTACCAAACCTTTTTTTCGGTGTACAAATGAGATAACTACCTATTTAAAAAATGAGAAATTTTGTTCCTCATTTTTGCAGCTAACTTGCGGGATTCTCTTAATTAAAATCCTGATGGATTAATAGCAAAAGCGGTGCTCTATTTTCATTAATTACTCGAAGAGCTTTGCGCTCCATTGCATGACGTATATGCATACAGAGCTTATGATGTTACAGGACAAACGAATGGAATATGAATTAGCTCTCAGATCCGTTTAATAATTTTCGGTGCTCTCAGACATAAATTTTATCCTCATTCTCCCCTTCGATTCACATTTGCAGATCTGTGCGAGGATCCCCAAAAACCCCGTCCCACTCCCCTTTATAAATAGACTGAGCAAAGGTATATCTGCGGTTGGCAAACACGAAAAGAGAGACGGCGCGTGTGTTATGCGAGCTTTCGGGTACCGACGAAATGAAGAAAGGCGGAAGAGAAGGATAAGCGGAAAAAACTAACACCGCCAGCAGGAGCAGCAGCACCGGCGGCAGCAACCACTATCATACCCCGTCGTCCATTGTGCGGAGTCACTCCGGTTTTAACTGACAAACAGACTCACTCCCTTGCAACGTATTACAGTACCGGCAGCAACCCCCAGCATCGCGTTTTGCCAGAGTATTATACTATACGTACCATACGTACTCCGAAGCGTCTGCTACCTTTATTCGAGATGGACGTAGCTATTATTCGAAAACGCATACATCACGGTAATGGAAAAAAAACGTTCCTCGTAAGCAGTATTCCCGTGCCGACCGTGCACTGTCCGAGTGGTTTGCGGTATGAGAAATAAAACGATGTAACACATGTAACCGAGATTGATTAACAATCCCTGGTGCCATTGTAACACGAAAACGATTGGTTGTTGCTGTTTGGAATGAACCATCCACAATGTCTACAGCCCATGTAGGGTGATCGGACGTGGCCAATGGTTGGGCGAAGCTTGATACCGATGTTGCCAACATAGGCATGCGAGCTTGGCCTGATCATCGAGGGAGCTTCGGATGATAAGTACTTGCCAATATTGGCAGCTAACATTGGCCCCAAGTTCGATCAAGACTCTCGGCCAATAATTGGGTGTCAATGTAGAGTCTCTATAGGTTACTTATATAGGGCGAGAGTGGTTTTAACGCAATACTGTTTTAATATTACTAACATTTGAATTCGGCCGAACATTGGCCTGAAATCGGCAAATCAATGTTGCGTGAGATCATACATCAGCAGACCAACGGTTGGCGAATCGTCATTTGGCTGACCATTGGCTTAAAATCGGAAAATCAATGGTTCCTCAATTCATACTCGGCTTCACATCGGCCTCAAATAGACAAACCAATAATTGACGAATCAATACTCGACCGAGCGTTGGCCGCTAATTGTCAAACCAACCAATGGTGAGTAAATACTAGGCCGAACATTGGCCTCAAATCGGCTAACGAACAACTGGCGAATCAAACGCGGCCGAGCATTGGCCGCAAATTGGCTAACGAACAACTGGCGAATCAAACGCGGCCGAGCATTCTCCGCAAATTGTCAGACCAACCATTGGCGAGGCAGTGCTTGGCCAAACATTGGCCAGTTGTCCGGGATTCGACGATCGTCACGCCAATATTAGCCGAACCATTGGCCGCGTCCGTGTCATCGGCAAAACCTACATGGATAATGGCTGCGGGAGAATGAATGGAGGAAACTAGATTCTTTCAAGATGGCATGACGTGCACGCTGATTTGATAAAAAAAGTGTCATGTAAAAAGCCGGATTGTTGGAAGAGGGAGTATGACACGCAGTCGATGTCTCGAAGAAGCTCAATGTCCCGGGGGTCGCGAAACGCCCAGGGAGCCAAGGCAAATGTTCATCATTGCGCGGAAGCCCGGCAAGAGTGATGAAAGAGGAAGAGGGAGATAGAATGAGAAAAAAATGTGGGCGGAATCCCCTTTCGTTCGGCGATGCGGCACACAGGCCGTTTGCATTAATTTGAATGGGAATTGCGAAGCTCTCGGCGTTCCCGTGAGCTCCAACTGCACCAGCGAAGGACAACCGCTGCGTTCATTCCCTTCAACAATTCACCACTTTTCGCTGTTTGTTATCCAGAGGAGGAAGTTCTCGTAGCGGGGGGGGGGGGGGGCGAGGAGCGACGAACGGGGGGGTGGAGATAAAAAACTCGTCTGGCTGTTTCCGGTTGGTGCACCTTATACCATAAGCAGCGCTGGTACCGCACCCTTTCGGAGTCTCCGGAGCTCCGTAGCTCCAGCGCGCACTCCCTAATTGAACCTCGCATGAAGAAACCCGGACCAACATCCGAAAATAAACGTCCAAGTTTCGCGGTAAGTGGAATATCGCAAGAGGCATGTGGAGCAAAGAAAAGCAGAGGTTTTCCATATAGGATCAATGTTATTGCCTGTAAGGAACGGCGTATCCCATAAATTAGTCATAGATTGAAAGTTCTAACCCTCTCTCGGTGAGAAAACACGCCGTGTTGTAGGGCTCATGATAATGGATCGACGATTTTCTCAATTGACGAGCGTGAAAGTTGCACAAGTGTCTACGGCGAAAACGGCGAGAAAGGATGGTGGGGCTGCCTTGGTGTACTCGGCATGGGATGCCGGTGACGCTGGTGCGACTCGCAGAGATGTGCTTAATAGGAGCGAGTCGTCACTGCCAGAGGCACATTCAGCTAAATCAAAAGCAGCCCCCTGGCCCCTTGCTGGGCTGGCTAGTTGGCCGCTATTCCTCACCCGGTGCTTCTCGATGTTAGCCTGGCGACTGACTCCAGGAACGAGGCAAGTGCTGGATGCAGGCCGGTCTGCATGCATGCCGGCTATAGAGGATTCGATGGGTCGAATTCACACTCACGCGTCGTGTCTGGGGCTCGCTGGAAGCTTCACTATGCCGCGGGTGATTTAACTCCGAGGACCGGAGCATGGGGACAGGTGATCCGAGGTGAATTCCACACGCTATCGGCTCTGCGGGATGCCTATGGGAAATTGAGAGCATGGCGGTGACGATGATGAATGACGATTGGTCATGACGTTCAAAGGGACGGTTGTTGAGGGAATAAGGGGATGACGATTCGGGAATCGACAATCTGAGACACTGATGAATCAGATTGAGACTAGTCTGCGACCGCCGGTCAAGTTAAACCTGAATAGGGGAGACCGGGGACAAAAGTAAGACGGGTCAATTGTAACAAGCGGCTGCGCAACGCTCCGCATGATCGGACGCATCGGATATTAAGTGAGCAACATTATAGACATCACCTTATGGCCATGCAATCACCTCATAGCTGAGTTTTCAAAAATACCAATTCGCCGAAACCAAATGTGATTCGTGA
>JAPYZC010002210.1:0-24646 GCA_030522665.1 Ichneumoninae sp. A BG-2022a
TGTTAACCAATTAATTTTTTGATGAATTTGTTAATAACATTTTGCAATTATTATTATGCAAAATTAATCTGCTCAGTACCTTTAGTATACATGATTTTTATCAGATTTTTACACCATCAAGAAGTACTTGCAATTTTCTGTTATTGTTGTCGAACTTATGCGAAGTCAGCGCGCAGCGAGACTCCCTCCTTAAGCAAATGCGCGGTGACATACGTTCAAAATTGTATTTGATTGGTACAACAAAAATGTTTGTTTGAATCGACAAATTTTGAATAAATTGAAGCGAATAATCGTTTAGCAAAACAATGCTTTGTTTGTACCAAACAAACAACAGCTTTGAACGTATGTCGTCGCGCATTTGCTTAATCCAACAATTTTTTTCTCAGTCTAGTGGTCAGCAAAACTACCAGTTTTTCGGGGTTCATAAAAAAACGAGTCTCATCTGGGATTGAAGAGACGGGTCCATTTTGCCCCACTCATAGTTATCTCTTCCCCGATTCGTAATGTCCAATTTGGCAGAGAAAATCGCACGTTGGTCCACTCGATATGGAACATCACATACTTTTATGGCCAATCGGTAAGAACGTCCCGACGAGACAAAACAAAAATGTCCGAGAAAAATCGAAACGAAGTGTGGGACAAAGGTAAGAGGAGATCGATCGACCATAGTGAAATCGGGCACGGCAGAGCCGACTACCGTCATTGGAACCGTCTCACTCGTGGGTGGAGGAGTCCGGTACAGTGATTCGAGTCTCTTTCACGAGGGCTCTCGCAACGACGGCGACGTCGTCGGAGGTTGGTCACCCTCTCGAACCGGTTAAGGATTCGACGATTTATGTCCGAGTAGTGCGAAGAGATGCTGGTGGTTGCCACTTTCCTCGGAACTTCGTTTCGGGGCGAACGGGCCGTGCGAGGGAGCGACACAAAAGAAAAGGAGAACTAGCTCGCGGGGTTTGGCGAATGACCGGGGAAGTCGCAGAAGTATTCGGCGGCGGGGAGGACTCGGCGGAGATAAAGTAAAACGCTCGGGAACACTCGCGGCGGGGCTCGCGGAGAGCATGCGATACTCGGGGGCTGCGAGCGAAACAATAAAACGAGGAAAATAGACGGAAAAGAAAGCAACGACAACGAAAGGCATGAAGAAAAATTGGACATCAAAGAATCGAAGTGCCGCGTCGATTCCCGAATGGATTAAGGTAAAGGTCCCAGTGACCGAACACGTCCCAGTGGCCGCACAAAGCGTGCGTGCGAGAGACACGCAAATACAATTTTCCATGCATGTATGTTTCATTTTTAGTGAGGCAAAATAGAATCATCTATCGCATTCGGACAACTGTAAGTTCCAAGTGAGGTAAACGTCCCAGTGACCGAACACGTCCCAGTGGCCGCGTACAGCATGCGTGCAAGAGAGACGCGATTACGAATTTTCATGCATGTACGGAAACTGGGACTTCGCCCTTAGGTGTGCGGCAACTGGTACTTTTACCTTAGGGAGGCGAAAGACCCGACAGTCGGGAGGTGCTGCATTTTCACTTCTGAAATTTGCAGTCTTTCACCTCAGGACCACCTCCGATCCGCCGCCCAGACTCCGGTCGTGTACGGTGTCACACGCGACGGCTGGTGCAGCTGCTGTCGGCTGCAAGATGTTCGAGAACCGATCGGCAAGATGTCGGGACGAAAATAACATTGTTCGGAGCCAAAACGTTTTTTCCTGTCGTCTGGCTGAACGGAATTTCAGTCTCAACTGTCGAACGGAGGAATACATTTTTTTGGTTGATAAAGCCCGGATTCTGTCAAACATTTCCCCCCTGTCGATGGGAACGATGTAGAGAAATTGTAAAATCGAAGGCTGCTAGTGAAATTTTTGTAATCACAAGATTGATTTTTCTCTCACCTGTAGCTGCTTCGGTGGCGAAGATGAAAACAGGTGAAATCCACGAAAAAAAAGACTTATTTCAAAAAATGTAAAATGGCACACCAAGCTTATTCAACACTAAGAAAAAGAATATAATTTCCCACTGTAATTGGTTAAACTATAATTACGGTTGCCATGATTTTTTGTCATTATCGTAACTGCAAAATGCAGACGTTCCGCCTGGGAACTATTTTATATGCACCCAGAAAAAAAAAATTATTTGACGGCCAGTGTTTATTAAGATGAACTAAAATATTCATTTCATTTAAGTAACTATTTACTTAATTTAAATACATATTTATTAAAATCAAATAAATATTTTACTTGATATTAACAAACGGTGACCGTCAAATAATTTTTTTTCTGGGTGTGGTAAAAAGTCAGTATTGTTGCTCTTGCAATGTAATTTTTTTCTCAGTGAAAGGTCATCGCGGATCCAACAACCTTCGCAACTGAGTTCACGCACGGAACCCGACGCGTTTCATCGCGCCGAGTCTGATCGTCCATGTCCTCCTATCGAGTCGTTTGTGCCGCTATCGGTGCATACCGGATGCTCATTTTTTTCGACGTCATATCCAGCATTCTCGGTCTGGCTGTTGAAGCTAGTCGAACAATTTGGATAGAAGTGGAGTAGGCGAAGTGGAGTTTGTACACCGGTTGGAGAGGCTTCAAAGTTCTTCCGCTCAGGAGAGCATGACGAGCGCCGTGCCAAAGGACCTCTCGGAGTCTCGCGGCAGACGTCGAAGTGCGCAAGGTAAGATCGCTGCGGGACGGAAATGGGAGGATCCTAGAGACTTCGGAGGTTCCGGGGTAAGCAAAAGAGACGGTGGAACATTGGGTGTCGGGGGACCGAAAGAAGGGCGGTGTGTAGGTGAACGATAGCGAGACTCCAGCGAGGGGGTTTCCTCCTCGCATCTGTGGAGAGTTTGGTAATGGCCTGTAGTAACCTCGGGACGTTCGGTCGGGTCCCCCGGATGGTGGCCTGCAACGCCGTCGTCTTTCCCTCGCGGTTCGACTTGTTCAGCAACAAGCAGCGAGCAACAGCAGGAGCGGCTGCACCGACAGCAACCAAGCAGAAGAGCACGTCGAGTGAAGGAGGAGAGGAGAAAAGTTGCATCGGCATGGCGGAGCGCGCCTCGGCCAAAGGGAAAGAAGGAGGGAAGAAGAGCTTACTTACTTGGGGAACCGGTTCTACTCACCGCAGGCTCGCCGGCTGCTTCAAGACTGTTTCTCCTGCTTCTTCGTCCTCCTCGTCGCTGACTCTCTTTCTATCTTGAAAGGGCCCCTGAGTAGCTCTCGTGGCGCATGCAGCCTCTATTCACGATCGCCGCCTCACGAAACGACACTCTTCGAGACACCGCCGCCGCGCGCGCGCCAGGTCGAGGAAAGATTTCAGCAGCTCCAACGTGGAACCTTCTGCCCGACAAGCCGCTCTTACAGGATTCCCTTCCTCGATCCTCCTCTTTCCCGTTCCACAGCCCGAGATCCGTCTTTCTCCGTGACTTTTCGCTCGGAACACATGCCGGGGCACACGGGACTGCGAATGCGACCTCGCGGACATCGGGAAACTAGGGTATCGAAGTATCGAGCCTAAAGGACGGGAATTCGTTCTGAGAGGCGCCGAACTTTGATCGACAACTTTGGCGTGCCGAATGCTCGAAGGTGCTCAATCCGATTATGTTGGCAGTATATTTATTGGGAGGTCTATTTCGAGGGAATAGTGGCGACGATTCGAGGGAACTTGATCGCGACACTTTCTTAGAAGTTCCGCCAGAAGATGTCGTCGCATAAAAATGAAAGATTCCATTTAATGTCTGGACGGATGAGTCCCCAATGACCTCGCGGATGTCAGGAAACTAGGCTATTGAAGTATTGAGTCAAGAGCAGGAAAATTCGGTTTAAGAAGAGCCGAACTTTGATAGCCAACTTTGTTGAGCTGAATGCTCCAAGGTGCTCAATCCGATGATGTTGGCAGTATATTTTCAGGGACGATGACGACTATCCAAGAGAACTTGATCGCGACACTTTCTCAGGTCACTTTCTCAGGACACTTTCTCAGGACACTTTCTCAGGACACTTCCTCAGGACACTTTCTCAGAAGAAGTTGCGCCCGAAGATGTTGTCACATAAAAATGCAAGATTCCATTTAATGTCTGGACGGATGAGTCCCCAATGACCTCGCGGATGTCAGGAAACTAGGCTACTGAAGTATTGAGCCAAAAGGAGGAAAATTCGGTCTAAGAAGAGTCGAACTTTGATAGACACCTTTGTTGAGCTGAATGCTCCAAGGTGCTCAATCCGATGATGTTGGCAGTATATTTTCAGGAACGATGACGACTATCCAAGGGAACTTGATCGCGACACTTTCTCAGGACACTTTCTCAGAAGAAGTTCCGCCCGAAGGTGTTGTCACATAAAAATGCAAGATTCCATTTAATGTCTGGACGGATGAGTCCCCAGCGACCTCGCGGATATTAGGAAACTAGGCTATTGAAGTATTGAGTCAAAAGGAGGAAAATTCGGTCCAAGAAGAGACGAACTTTGATAGTCAACTTTGGCGTGCCGAATGCTCCAAGGTGCTCAATCCGATGATGTTGGCAGTATATTTTCAGGGACGGTGACGACTATCCAAGAGAACTTGATCGCGACACTTTCTCAGAAGAAGTTCCACCCGAAGATGTTGTGACATAAAAATGAAAGATTCCATTTAATGTCTGGAAGGATGAGTCCCCAAGCGCGCCGCGCGAGTGGGCGGGTCTGCAACAGCTACAGCCGAGGTGAGAATTAGTGTTGAAGGAAAGTGGGACGAGGTCATACATCACGCTCGAGCGGGGCGTCGCGCCAGAACAAAGTTTCGGACGATCGTCGGGCTGTTCAACGACGAAAAGTCGTTTCGTGTGTCCCGTGTCACGGGGTTCACGGGTCGATCGATCAAACGCCGACAATTACGTGAGGCTTCATTCGGCTACCTGGAGAGCCGATAGGAGCAAGCTTGGAAATACTGAAAACTGGCGGGAATTCTCCAGCCCGGTCTGTCGATACGACAGGCGGGAAGTATCCGGATACCATTTCTTCGCCATTTTCTGACAAGATTTGTCGTCTGCACAACCGACAACGAAATACCGTTACGTTCTACCCGTCTAGTGTGTAAGGGAGTCAGCAACACAGTCGATCCCTCTTTTTGGGTCAACGCCGGGGAGCGATTTACACCGAGAACGGAGGTCTCGCCTTTTTACACTTAATAGTTTTAGGATCGGGATGATCGGCCCGAGCCAGTGATTCCGCGGAACAAGTAACGTACACAGAAAAAAAAATCAATTGAGTCAACAAAATGAGCGCTTACGGGTCGTTCCTTTCGAGCATTCAAACAAGTGTTTGGTTGATCGAAAGGAATACTTCGTTTATCAGAATAACAGCCGAATCGAATGTTTCTTCACTTGCTGCGACACCTAGTTCGTTCGATCAACAGACATTATTTTGCCACCCGTGAGCGCTCATTTTGTTCGATTCTTGATCTCAGTCTAGAGTATATTTGAAGGAAATGGTTGTATTTTGATTATCATCTGTCGTTTCATTGTTGGTGTGTGTCGCACGAATGTTCTTCAATTATTCCGAGACAAGTATCCTAAGTACTTGAAGTGCGTATTAAAGTATGAAGTACTCGAAGTACTGAGCGCTAGGTAGTTCTTGAGTACTGAGGTATAGTGTACTGGCAGAACTAAATTTTTGAAGTTTTGAACAGTGGGCACTGACTCAGTACTTGTTGCTTCAATACGGATACAAGTACTTAGTGCATTTTGCTCAGCTCTGGTTACCATATGTCGCACCAATGTTCTTTAACGCTCATTTTTTTGACTCAATCGATTTTGTCTCTCAGTGTAGAGTGCTTTTGAAGACGATGGTGCTTTACGCTCATTTGACGGTTACCCTTTGGTTTTGATTTGCCGTTGCAATGTTGGTGGGTAGAATTATCCTTGTGAGTACATTACCATGTCTCGCACATATATGTTCTTTAACTATTCTTCACGACAATACACAGTTCGGCAAATGTTCTTTAACTATTCTTCGCGACAATACACGATTACAGTACACATACCTAAAATCAGTGCACTTAGAGAATTTACAAAATACGCGAAAACAACCCTCTGCAACAGAGTAAGCTGGTACATGTGCAGACCACAGCCCTTTTGGTTAATCCGGTTTGAAGATACCTGAGCTCCCTGTGATTAAATCATTCGGCTTAGTTGTTATTGAAGTCCAAATAGGCTGCCATCCTAAGCCCTTGCGGAGATAGATACGAGCAACTATGGGGTAATGAGAGTTCCCGCAATAGTACACGGCACATTCAGCGATCGTCGCGTATAATGTTTGTGCCGCATTGGGGTAATAAACGTCCCTGAGAGGTTCGCGGCGCTTGCCCGTCGTTCCCAGCTAATAAAGGGCCGGGGATTGGCGCCGTAATGAACGTCGCACGTTCGGCCATTGGTGCATAATTGTGCGCGTCACGTTCGATGCAACTCTGCGCACAGCGACTTTTACCAACACGTACAAAATAACAAGTTAAGTTATTCAATATTAAGAGTTACACGAGACGACTAACGGTACATCGGCAATCGACCCAATCAAATTTATGTGTGTGAAGTTAGCATATCAATTCTTGGCGGATCAAAAATAAACTAGAGTTCCATTCCATATAGTTCCTGACAGTTTTTAACAATAGTTCTAGCGATTTAACGTTCAAAACAGGACATTGACGAAATGATCTGCTAACTTTTCGTAGCAGATCATTTTCTAAAAAAAAACCATTTAATCTTACAAATTTCGATGAGCCCGACAGTTCTGGATAGATTTGAGTAACAAAAAATGGCAAACACCCGAGTAGAAATTTTCGAGCGTTACATCGGGTCCTGATAAGGCCTGACAAGGGCCCGATAAGACCTTATCAGGACCCTATCAGGGCCCCATGTAACGCTAGAAAATGTCTACTCGGGCACTTTCGCCACACGCCATGGAAGACCCGGACCGGAATCTGTGAAATTCGACGGAAGTGTTGAAATTTACATATCGCGCAGCTTAGCGAACCATGAGAGTTTAACGTTTTGGCTGCTGGTTGATGTTAGGCGATGAGCGTAACTTTTAATTAATGGCGCTGCGCATTTGGAAAGCCCTGTGGCACGGCGGAGTACTCGTCGCTATAATTGGGCCGCTGAAAACTCGAAAACGAGGCCGACTCTTCATCAATGCCGCGGTGGCGCTTTTCCCGCTGGTCCCGGGTACGCAACCAGGATGGCATAATGGCGATGCGTGCGCCCGATCCACGCGCATCGCGACTCAGCGGAGGCAACGACGAGGGGCACCTTAGGCGCGGAAACTGGAGCGTCTCGCTCGCACCCTTTACCTGCCAATTACCCTAATTTCTTTCTCGCGGAGTCGCGACTCTATCATTGCATGCGAGCAAGGCCGTGCATGCATGCGAGCGGTACCGTCGGAAATCTGAGGGAAAAAAAGGCGGAGGAAAAAAAAAGAAACAACCCGGTGAATTAATAGCAAATTCTTGGCGTAGTCATGTTCGGATAATTATTGGTTGTAACTTTTTTTTCTCCTTTCCTTTCGCGCAGGGCGGGCATAGGTTGATCCATTATGTACCCTCACGCTCCGGCCCGCTGTCGAGACGAAGAGTCGCACACGGCAAAGGTGGGAGAGATTGATGGCGCGAAGTTCAACTTGGCGAGCCTGCAAGTGGTCACGTATTCGCGACTGTGGGTCAGCTAACCCCGCTTGGGCAAACACCCGCATCGGATGGGAAGCCAGAAATCCCACCCTCCGGAAAATGTAGGCCAGAGGGCAGTCGCAGAACGATCGTGAACTGTTTCGATGCTGATGATTTTTTTACTCTCGACTGCCCGCCGCACGGTAAATGAAGTTTGTACTTTTTACAATAACTAAACTTAGGGTAAGTGGGGAATATGGCCCGGTCCATATATCATTGATTTACGTGTTAATCGAGGTGGACCATATTCAGCACTTTTACCCTACACAAACGCGTTACACTGAAAAAAAAAAATCATTGATTCAAGTCAAATTTACTTGCCGGCTGCTAAGGAAGTACAAAAGTTGGTTCAATTCTACTCTAAATTCGTACAATTTCATACCGGATTTAAACAATTTAAGAATTGAAAGTAGAATTGAAACAAACATTTTTTTCTTTGACAGCCCGCAATCAAATTTTTTTTCGGTGCATCTACTCGGGTCCTAATTTCTTAATAACCCAAATTTCTTCCCTACGAATAATCCAAACTTCTTCGCAAACTCTCCTTCCATTGATGCCCCTTGACCTAATCTCATCCTACTTCGATACTATAATTTCACTAATTTGGATACACTGTACAATACGAAACACCGTTGTTAATTTTTCTCTTTAAATCTGTATTAATTTTCTGTAAATAAATAAATAAATAACTTATTGTCCACAAACTTCCACAATTTTCTATTTGTTGACAAACAAAAATTGTTAGTGACGCGGGAAATAAAAGACGCTTAACCTTAACCAACCCCAAACGTTAACAAACGAGTTTATCACTTAATCAACAATTATTTGTTACTGTGTAGGACAAAAAGACGGGAGTTACGGGTTTCGCTGAGGCTCTTCAATGTCGGTGTTTTCGTGGCCTCCAGTCTTGTCGAAACGGCTCGATGTCTTTTGACAGAATTTGGCACATTAGTTCTATGGATGTGCGGAAAATAAATGCGATGTAGCGGAGATAACCAACTTCGAAAAAACAAAAAAAAAAAACGGGTCAAAAGCCTATTCAGATATAATAAAAGGCGGCCGCCATTATCTAATTGCCTTTGCGATTATTTGGCGTCTGCTATAAAAATGCTGTCTCTCTGCTATTCTATAGTCCATTGAAGACAACGTCTAGTAACCTCGAATACGCGTCGCTCTGCTTCGATGCTAATTTGTTTATATATATAAAATTAGTTTAAGCGTATTTTTCTAATTATTATAAGTTATTATCAACAGTTCATTTTTGGGCGGATCCAGGTAGTGGCAAATACGGTCGGACGGGGTAAGACGGACCACCGCGTGTTGTCCACCAAGCCGGAATTTTCCTCCGGGAGTCGGCGACGCAGTTTCGAACTTTTTAGTGTACCAATATTCCCCAACTTGGAGCTATTAAATTTTTCATGAATTCCATTCAATCTCCGGAGGGCGACAAAACTCGCTATTAAACTGCATATTGCAGGAAGTATGAAAAGTGAGGGGTACAATTTTTCATACAAAAAAAAAATCGTAACGCTTACCGATGTAACATTCGCGGAGCGTGGAATGCGTTTATCCAGATTGAGGTGAGTTTTATGTTTGACCAATACGATTATCGCGCTACGTGTGTGCGTCTAGCTATCCGTGAAACTGGACGAAGAGTTTAAGACGATGATAAATTCACTCCTTACTCGGTGGGCATCGGGTGTGTGCACGTGGTTCGTGACTCGATACCAAGTCGGAGTCATGCAACAGACGACAGGAAAGTAAGTCTCGAATTACGAATGCGAAATGGAGCCGTAAGACGGTCGAGTGCGGGGCCGTGCAGATAGATAGCGCGGGACCAAACCGTGGAAGACCTATCGTGAGCGTATATGCTGTACGCTCGGCGTAACATACGACCGTATAATGCCCGAACGTTCTGCGTTAGCGAGGCATTATAAATCGCGGATTTCTGCGTAGGTGAAGGGCTCCGACTCGGCGACCGCGGACCTACCGGTCGGACCGTCGAATGACCCATTCGATGTCCCCGTAGCCAAGGGGACATTATTCATTTGGGCGTACGCGCACTACTATCGGGATCTTCAGTAACCGCTTCCTCTGCGTCACGCGCGAAGACACATTTTACACCGGGTTGAAAAACAACAAAAATTGAAAATTTAAATTTTCACATCGCTTCCTCGTAATATCCTTTTATTTGCAAAGCTTCCTTTATGCGAAGGCTTTTTCTGGATTTTTGGCTACCTCGGGGAGGAAGCTTTGCGAATAAAGGGATATGATGAAGCGACATGAAAATTTTTATTCCCGAATTTTTCCCGAAAAAATACACCATTGTTGCGCTCGGTTTTCTGTCGAAACGCATGTCGGATCTGTGCTCAGCGCAAAAAAATACATGGAATTATTTTTATACAAAATTAATGGCATTATTTTTATAAAAGAATAATGAAATTATTTTTATAAAAGAATAATGAAATTATTTTTATAAAAAATTATTGGAATTATTTTTATAGAAAATTCGTGGAATTACTTTTTGCAAAATCCTTTATTCATTAGGGCGTACGCGCACTACTATCGGGATCTTCACTAACCGCTTTCTCTGCGAAAACACACACATTTTACAGCGGGTTGTAAAACAACAAAAATTGAACATTGAAATTTTCATATCGCTTCCTCGTGATGTCCTTTTTATTTGCAAAGCTTCCTTTATGGGAAGGCTTTTTCTGTATTTTTGGCTACCTCGTGGAGCAAGCTTTGCAAATGAAGGGATATTACGATGAAGCGGCATGAAACTAAAAATTCCCGACTTTTTCCCGAATAAATACACCAATGTTGCGCTCGGTTATCTGTCGAAACGCATGTCGGATGTGCGCTCGGCGCGAAAAAATACATGGAATTATTTTTATAAAAAATACATGGAATTATTTTTATAAAAAATGCATGGAATTATTTTTATCGAAAATTCGTGGAATGACTTTTTTTAAATGCATGGTATTATTTTTATAAAAAATGCATGAAATATTTTTTTACAACATTCGCTTTTTACACGAAATCTAAACGACAGCGATTCGTCCAGCTTTTTCAATCCGGACATTATTTCTCAATGTGATTTTCGACGTTTTGGAAGGTTCTCAACACCCAGACACAAAAAACTCGAAATATTTTTCCCGTCAAAACGAGGCGTCGTTTGAGTAAGAAAAAACATTCCAGGATAAATCGACAAGAATTATTGAGGGGAATCGAAGGGACCGACGACAAGGAAACTCGAACAGTCTTACACTGTTTTACCCTCCGAGCTAGAGGGATTGATGAAGGGCCGAAACTGTCGTGAATCGGGGATAAATGGGAGGAACGTGCCTCGGGATCGTCGACCCATTCGTTCGTACTTATCCCGAGAAAGAACTAAATGTTTCCGTCCTTTGCCGTCCTCCTCGCACTTTTCCATCTTCAACCGGCTTCTAATTTTAATTGCGTAATTTATATTTTCAACCCTTCGCCGGGAGATGGTTTATAATTAATTATGGGAAAGTTGCCGAATACGGGGAAGAGAATTCCGGGTTTCCCCGTCCGGCCGGTGGAGCGAACTGGAATGAGGGATAGGGTTTCTCGTCGGGGGGGGGGGGGTAAGGGGAGTGCGGGAAACGAAGGTGAGTAGGGTGCTCTCGGGAGCTAGTGGATTCTGGCGAAGAATGAGCTTGTAGAATGAAGGCTACCATCCTTCCCCATTCTCTTCCTAATTCCGAGCCAGCCGGCTTCGAAGCTGCAAGTGTTGGATGCACGCTCTATTCGCCCGGTATATTACCTTCCAGCTATATCAGCCCAACATCCTATCAAACAATAGCTACAATAGCTACTTGCCAGACCGAGCTTCACTCGTGCACAGGCTCGAAACTTTGTATGCTTTTTTTTTTGTTATCCCTCTACCAGGCACTTGCCAGGAAGATTGCCACTTTAGAAGAGTGAGTATAAATCCTTGAGAAGAGTATCTTTACGTTCTTAGATCCCAAACAATGAAAACTACCTGGGAACATCGAATAAAAAAAAACTATAGATTTTAGCATCTCACGCGTATAATTGTGCGAGTATCTGTGAGTACTGGTGTAAGTGGCTAATCGGCGCGAACTTTATTGTTAAGAAAACTATGGATTATGTTGGCTCAAGTGCTGCGGGTGCTCTTTGTATCCACAAATATTTGTGAGTATTTCTGAGTGTTTGTGAGCATTTGTGAGCATTTGTGAGCATTTGTGAGCATTTGTGAGCATTTGTGAGCATTTGTGAGCATTTGTGAGCATTTGTGAGCATTTGCGTGTATTTGTAAGTATTTGTGAGCATTTGTGATCATTTACGTGTATTTGTGAGTATTTGTGAGTATTTGTGAGTGTTTGTGAGCATTTGTGAGTACTTGTGAGTACTTGTGAGTATTTTTGAGTACTTTTGAGTACTTGGGAGTACATTTGAGTACTTGTGAGTATTTGTGAGCATTTGTGAGCATTTGCGAGCACTTGTAAGCATTTGTGAGTATTTGCGAGTATTTGTGAGCATTTGTGAGTATTTGCGAATGTTGGTGCCAGTACCGTTGGAGTATCTGTGACAATGTGTATGAGTATCTGTGAGAATCAGTATGAGTATCTGCGACAAGCTGTATGAGTATCTGCGACAATCTGTTTAAGTATCTGTGAGTACCGGTGTAAGTGGCCAATCGACGTGAACTTTATTATTATGTAAATTGTTCCGGAAATAGTCCATAAACCGCGATGATTTCCGACACGTCTGGCTCGTCGGTATGCGATGACAAAAGTGGCGGACGCCTATGTGCCGGCTCTGCTGTGCTACCCGGACGAGTCAGGATGTCCTTTGTCCCGTAAGTTAATTAAGACAACAAAGTGTACGGTACTCCGAGGTCTGGGAGTAACACTCGACGAGAGGCGAGGGTGAGTGCGCGTGAAGGAGAGCCAAGGAGTAAGAGAGAAAGATTAAATGAGACGGATGAAAAGACGGGCGAGGGATAAAAAGAGCTAGACCGAGTGAAAGGAAGGAGAGGCCATCGAAGGAGCGAGACTTGAGTGCCGGGCGTCGCGCGGCCCAGTGGCGTCGACTGAAATTCGATGACCAGAACACGACTGTCTAACGACAGAGACCAAATTGCACGAGGACACTCGAAAATCGTTAAAATTTTATTGTCACCGAAAATTATGATCGAATTATTGGACGACGATGCATTCTGCCAAATCTTCGCGAAACTGTTTAATACGCTCGAGGATTAACTTTGTAATGTTAAAGAGTAGCAAGTTGTCGTGGCTCGGGTACTTCGTGACCTTGCTATGGATTATAAAATTTGGAAACCGGAGTTGTAGATTTTTTAGATTTACCGGAAATACGTAACGGTTTGAAAATTTTATTTTACGACCGGAAGTGACGTATTTCCCTCGCAGGGTGGGACATACATACAAACAAATCCCCATATTTCTAAAACTTATTATAGATTCATATAATATTACATATTAATACAATATTAACGTCTATGGTAATTGCTTTCGAATCGATACAATAAATCGCTTGTCACCGATCTTAAGAAGTTTCATAGATGAAAAGAAAGTCAAGAAGCTCAATCGATAATCGTAACAAAATTTTTTTTTAATAAATAAAGGAAAACATGTATGTAAAACTTTAATGAAAAAGTCCCATTGAGAAGTGAGAGCGTGCCGGAAAAGCGTGAGTGAAAAGTGTTGAAGTCACAGCGGCGTAGCATAATCGTACGTAATAATGTCCCCGTAATGACGTTCTAACGCGAAGAAAAAAAGCGCCACCAGTTGTTGAATAAGTAGAATAATTAATATAGAACACTGCATATTCCTGGCTTTCTTTGTGGTCTCGTTTTCGACAATTATTTCAGCGCTGCCCAACCGCGCGCAATGCATTCTGAGCTATGGGAGCGCATGTGCGCACCAACATGCGGCTACAATACGCTTCACACATCAGCGACTCAGGTTTTTCCGCCAAAAAATTTTTTTTACATACCATATATAAATTTATTATACTCGGTGCGAAAATCACAGCTTTGCGCACGCTTGCACAAAAGTGCCATTTTCACACCTTGTAAAGTACAATTTGGTACGCCACTAGTGCGAAAAACTTTTTCCGAACTCGTGTGATCGCAGCACTTGTCTTCGGTTTGTGCAAGCGCATTCTCAAAGAAAAAAAAAAAATGTTATCACACTAGTATCGTAAATTGCAATTTTCCCACATAAATCATATATCAGCACATAATCTATCATTTTCACTCCTTCATCAAAATTTCTTTGCGAACGAATGAACCCATGAATCGCCGCTACAAAAAATATGAATTGTTTCAAACTCTTTCGACTCACAAAACAGCGATGCGGATCCGAGAGAAAAAATGGTTTTGACATCTCGCAGTGGCTTCGAGCAGCGGAGGATAAAAGCAAAAAACGAGAATATCGTATTTATCAAAACCACACACGAGCACCGGACATCCAAAAAAATGCTCGGCGTATCTATCGGATAAATCAAGCTATTTATGATTCTAGTGCGAAAAACTTTTTCCGAACTCGTGTGATCGCAGCACTCGCCCTCGACCTATGCCGCAAACTTATACATGTAAAAAAAAATTATCGCACTAGTATTGTAAATGACAATTTTCCCACACAAATCATACGTCATCACACAACTTATCATTGTCGCTCCAGCTACTAAAGAACTTAACCAAAAATCTCCTCGCAAACAAATAAACCCACGAATCGCCGCCACAAAAAGCATGAATTGTATCAACCTCTTCCGACTCACAAAACGGCGATCCGGATGCGAGAAAAAAAAATGGTTTTGACATCTCCCAGTGGCTTCGAGGAGCGGAGGATAAAAGCAAAAAAAAAAAAAACAAAAAAAGAAAGAGAGAATATCGTATTTCTCAAGACTACACACGCGCACCGGACATCCAAAAAATTCTCGGCGTACCTATCAGATAAATCAAGCTGTCGTATAAAAGTCCTTACGGAAAAGTTACAGTGGGTTATGCGGCGATGAGCTACGAGAGAATAACCTCGAGAGGATACCGTCGGAGGGGGAGATATCGTGGCCTCGTGCGTGGCGCAAGAGCGATGCGTACTATAAAACTTATCCGTTGTCGGGCGGGCGCATAATTCGGAGATACTGCCAGTACCCGCCGGGTAATCCCCGTTTCACGGTCGACCAGTGTAGAGCAGAGGACAGCCGGGCCGCGTTCGGGAAATATTTATAATATGCGTCTTAAGCCGGCGGACGGGTCCGAAAAAGATTATTAAGCGGGTCTGGCGGCGCGGGTTCGCGGAGGTGGGGTGGGGGTGGGGGGGGGGGGGAAGAGAGAGGTGTGGGCAGCGCCGATAAGGGTCTTACGTCTCGCGAGCGGCGGATAGGGGGATGAATATTGGCGGCGGTAGAAAGGGGTTGAGGGTGATCGAGGACAAGAGCCGGTGGCGATTGTGCGGGCGAGGGCGGACCGGGAAAGACCTGATGCTGGCCAGCGCTGGCCCGGTGGCCCGAGCCACCGACCGTTCGGACTGTTTACGATGACCCCTTATAGGGCTATTTCACTACATCGTATAGCTTACATTACGCCACGGTGGAGAACCTCGAGCTCTGACGCGCGAACAGAATAAACAGGGGTGCGACTATTTCGTCGTTTATGTATTTCATTCTATTATACTTGTATGGCACTTCTTCATATACATATACATATACATATACATATACATATACATATACATATACATATACATATACATATACATATACATATACATATACATATACATATACCATATACATATACATATACATATACATATACATATACATATATGTTTTTATATATGAAAATTCACTTATCCTTGACCGTGACTGCGGCTGGTGGAAGTCAGGGGCCCGGCTGAGTACACTCCACCCTAACAATTTCTGGATTACAGCCCCGTCGTCATTGCCGTCACGTACGCTCTCGCCTATTCAATTCGATTTATGCGAGCGAGGATCGCGCGAACATAATCCATTCGAACAATGGGGAGGATCGGCGAGACGCTGACACAGGAAAATTATTAGGTACTAACCGAGCGGGTAATAACTATCAACCAAGGTGCTTCGATATTGGCCGGTAAATTGATTTTTTTTTCCCTCCCGACAGTCGACTGGTTTACGCGCCCGACGGCGAGACCCGCTCGACCTGAGTCGCTATCTGTGCGCGTCTGATGTGCGATCGCGTCATCTCACTCAACCGAACCCGGAGGAGTGATTCGTTTGACGAGTGGCTTTCAAATAAATTATATGAATTATTTATTTGGAGTATAAATATGGAACTTTCTCGGTGACTCGCTGCTCGATGTGTTTGGGCGATGCGACGCGAGTTTATAGTTCACATTTTGGAGTTTAGAGTTTACGTTTATGTTAGGTCGATAAGCAGTCGAAGGATCGAGAGACGGCGTTTGGCGACCGAGGAGGAGCTGGAACGACCGTGTGCATGGAGTGATCGTTGTTTTGTAACTCAGGCGTGAAAAGTGCTACTTCTCGTGCCTGCCGAGAGTGGCAAAAGTAGCGCTTTACAGCCAAGTGTACTAGAAATAAACGACGTATGCGCACATCGGTCCAATCTTACTGTACGCACAGTTAAGCGTGCGTAAAGTCAACTTTACTTCACTCGGTGCGAAAGTAAGTGTTTTACGCACCGAATGCGGAATAAGTGTAAAAATGGGGGTTTTAAACTCTGATTTTCACACCTTGTAAAGTAAAATTTGGTACGATACGCGTACCAAATATTAAATTACGATACTAGTGCGATAAAACTTTTTCTGATGAGCACGATTACTTCACAGCACGATTTTTACGCACGTGAAGCGGTGCGTAAAACTGCAATTCTCGCACCGAGCGAATTAAGCTGCTATTAGTCGCTCGATTGTAAGACAATGGTTCACAATCATCGCAATCGGGGCACGAGCTTAAGATCAAATTTAAGCACCAAATCGAGTTCAAACTCCGGTTCGATCTTAAGTTCGAACTCAAGAGCTATCTTAAGTTCAAACTAACGTCATAAAATTCGACTCTAATTTTAATGCGACGATGCGTCGTAGAGTATATTCAGGACTTATATCATTGTGTGCATCTGAAGTTTGTGTCTGACTCTTGTATTTGGAGATCGGCTATTGCAGGGGCTTTTAATAGTTTCTAGGTGTGTTCGCGCGAAGTCTGAACTTAGGACGTTGACACGCTCCTGTACCTGATGAGTCTGGAGGATTAAATTATTTATTTAATTAAAACGAATGCATTTGGGGAATTCATTTCCCTGGGTGTGATTGATACATTAATTATAGAAATTGCTATTCATTTTATCGGTATATGGAACGTATAATTTTTTTTCACGTGGATTAATCCGTTCGCCCGGAGCGGGCCCGGCGCCTCGGCCAGTTTGATCCCGCGATTACAATGAACTAATTGCGTGTCCGCTTTCGTCTCCTTGTCGGAGAACACAGTTGCATTAACATCTGATATTTTTTTTCTTCCTCGTGTCTTTTTCGTTCGCGCCGTTCTAATCGTCGGAATGCACAGAATCGTCATTATTAAGGATGACAAGAGATCTCTTGTCGCGATAACCGGGAACCACTTCGTTCGGTATGCTAATTAATAGCCAGAGTTAGCTGCGGGTGCTGCTTGAGGAATTTTTTGGATACCTTGGCTCCGCTCCTATACACGCCGTTCGTTAGTCCTCGCGGACATTGCCAGTAGTGAAGAAATCAATCGTTCATATGCAGGTGGATTTTAACTATTAATGAGCTAGATAACTTCAGGGGAACTTTTCCCCTTCGTTATTAGTTATTATTTTAGGTAAAATGGTAATAAAGGCTCGTCGACCACAAAAGATTGAGCAAAGCACTGCAAGCGCGCTGTGCGCAACGGCGCATGCGCATTGGCAGTTTTTCCCTTTGCAACGTCAAATAAAGCAAATCAGAAGTGTTGATTATTTTTTTTTACGCTTTCCCTGATTTTCAAGCACCGGAGCATGTAATAATAATGAAACATAAAATTGGCTTTACATTTTTTTTAGGTCAAATCACTTTCAATATCCGTCGAATGTAAAGCGTAACTTAGGTAAAACTCCTGTAGATCTTAGCCGATCGGGTCTCTTACGTCCGTTATCGGCTCAATAGTTCCTCAAAGCCCGGTGAAACCGTTCGAGATCACATCGCGGCAAAACTTCCAATTGATCTTTCAACCCCAGAGAATTTATATGAAGGTCCGGACGATCGGGCCAAAGTTGGCCGCAACCAGGGCGGTTCCCATACCCCGTCGCTGTTACTTAATCACTTTTCCGATTTATCGACCATTTTACGTTGGACCGAGACGGGCCGGGGGTGGGTGGAGGGGAGGGGGCTGAGCCGCCCCTTCGCAAACTCCTCCATTACCGAGATTATATTAGACGTGCCGGCGGCACGAAGCTCGGTGACGAAGTGGATTCAGGAATATTTACTACTCGATCGCGGCTAGCGGAATCAATTCTGACGAGAAAGAGTTATCGTCCCGCGCTGTCAAGAGCGCCCCGTTAAATTGCGTTCTCGCCGATGATTGTTGCGTCACTCGAACACGTCCCTTACAAACATTTCTACGGTTCGCAAGACAAATTTCGAATTTCGAATTAATTTGTCGGAATTGTTATTCTTTAAATATAACCGACCTGTAAATGTCCCGGATTTGCAAACCAGTCATTATTTTTCTGTTATGTTTTTTATTTTATTTTTATTCGTAGGAAAAACCGCATTTTTTTTGTCCCCAGATGTCATGATTGTTACGTTAATCGAACACGTCCCTATAAACATTTTTACGGTTCGCAAGACAAATCTCGAACTTCGAATTAATTCGGGAGAATTATTATTTATTAGAATTAATAAATTTTTAATGCAAAAACTGGTATATTAAATATCCCGCACAATGGCGATGAAAAATTAATGTTCAGTGTTTTAGAAACATTGGGAATGCGTTGTTTTCAATATTTTACTTTAATTTCAATGAAAAAGTATATTAATTTTTCATAATAATTCTACCTTAAATTTAATGTACCAGTTTTTGCTCAAAAACTTCCAGTCCGCTACACTACAATTTTTTTTATTACAGCGCACAAAATTCCCCGAACATACAAACCAGTAATTATTTCCTTCTACCGTTCTATTTTCCTTTTAATTATAATGAACCACACTTTTTTGTCCAGAATTGTCAAAAGCGCACCGTTAAATTGCGTTCGCGCTGACGATTGTAACGCCACCCAAACACGCGCCTCCAAACATTTTCACAGTTGGCAAGAAAAATTTCGAATTATGAATTAATTTCTCGGAATTCTTATTCGTAAATTTATTAAATGTAATCCACCGAACGTCCCGCAAACGCCCCGAACATACAACCCCGTCATTATTTTCTAGTTCTATTCTTTCGCATTTTTTGTTTTGTTTTGTTTTGTTTTTAATTCTTATACAGAACCGCATTTTTTTTCTCGCTCCAATTTCTCGGCACCGCGGCTAAGTCGAGGGCGCGACAACTACAACGAGGTAACCGGTCGAGTGCGACTCGGCCGTCTTAACAAGCCGCCACCCCTTAATCTTCATGCACTAATCATGACCTAAAACATTTAACCGGCGAGCGAGTGAAGTACGTTCATTCCCCCAGCTCGCCACTTGCGAATGGTACTCGCCGCTCTTGCTCTTGGGTTTCACATTCAAGAGCGCTCACTCTCCTTCTTGGCCCCGCAGAAACCTCCCTTTCTCGCACAACCCCCCCCCCCCCCCTCGCTCTCTCGTTATCCAGCGCGCACGGCGAAATTTTACGTCAGGGAGTAATTTCCCCGTGCGCCAATATTTCACGCGCGTGCTTGGACCAAGATTGGCTCGGATCCGCCGCACTCACTCGCTCACTCTCTTTTTCCCCTCTCCATTCTCTAGCACTCTTTCGTGCACACTTTTTCTTTTTTTTTTCTTCACCCCCTCCCGCGGCTCTTTCCGCCTCACTCTCGTAGTTACGTCACACCGAGCTTCGTCATTTTTCATCCCCGTCGCGATAAACGCGACGTACGCTTCGCATGTCGCCCGCCAGAAGGGCGAACCTTCGGACCTTTGGTGCGCGTCGGGCTCGCAGATTATCGCCGGAATGAAGAGATGCTTGAAGTACAATTACGAGGTGGAATTATTTTTTTTTATTTTTTTTTTGCGATGTGATCGTGGTTTTGTGGATTGGAGGAAATTTTTTTTTTTTTATGTATCGTTGTTCCTTGGTGGGGTGGTATATCCTTGAACATACGAGGCGCATTCCGGAAAGATTGTTTGTAGCTCGGCTGGGATGAATACCGCGGAGCGGTTTGAAAATTTATTTATCGGAAACAATTTTTTAATTAGGGTAAAGGTGGTGAATATGGACCACCTCGATTAACACGTAAATCAATGATATACGGACCAGGCCATATTCCCCACTTTTACCCTATCGAGAATTTATAAAAATGGGTGAGTTGTAAACTTAGTAATTTTAAAGGTCAGGCTGTCTCGCCAATATTCGCGGCGGAATGGAGGGAGGCATTGCAGCATATTTAATGGAATATCTTACGAGCGCGATCGACCTGTTGTCGGCTTGGATCGGTTTTTTTACTCAAGGTGGAGCGGTAAGTAAAATAAAAAAAAATGAAATTGAATCAAATTAAATTAAAATTAATTCAATCACATAAAAGAAAATATTTTTAAAAAGTACAAATTCAAGATTTTAATTTAAAATAATTTAAATTTAAACAATTAACATTTTTTTTAATATACATTTACAAAACACTACAGTAGAAAATATCGATTTCATACGGAGCGACAGTAAAGCGAATGATTAAATACCGATAAAAAAAGATCGACCGAAAGAAAAACGAAAGAAAAAAATTTACCCAACGATCGGCCGTCCTCGCCTACAGATAATTTCCCCGATATATTTCTTAACAAAAATCCATAAGTAGAACATAAAATAATGGCGAAGACCGGTGCGTCTCGGGGTGCCTCACTTGAAATTTAACCGAGGCGCAAGATCGGATGCGCAATTTGTGAACTCGTAATGCCATTAGAGCTAAGCGAAGTTGGTCGGCGGCCGCGACAGCAGGAACGCGAGGAGGGAGAGCGAGGAGAGCCGCGGAGAGTGGAAATAACGCCCGATCGTGATAATCACAGGTATCAGATCGAGGCAGGATGAGTGGCGATCCGGGCGGGACGTTCGCCTCCACGGTTCTTGATCGACGCCGGAGGCGTCGTGGATGTTCGTGGCGGGGCATCAGCGAGGCTCGGAAACTCTCGCGGCGTTTGCCGGCCCGGGAGAGAGAGGCGAGTCCGCGCGTTGCGGTGGAGGGATGTCGGCTTTAAACCGATGGAAAACTTTCTTCTCCGCTGCCGCCGCGCGGAATATATCCCGCGGAAACGCCGGATTAATTCTCCGTCGTTCGGAAAACTTTACCGACGACTCTTCCACGTCCGGGGCTCTCCGGAGTCCTCGGAGCGCGTTGCAACGTTTAAAGTATTATGCGCGGGGCGTGCCCGATTCAGAATAGTGGCAGATTTTCCTCCCGGACTCATTCTTCCGTCAGTCGCAACGACCCGCTTTGCGAGCCGGACAAAGTCTTAGCTTCGGTTTAAAATTGAGAAAAGTTCATTCTCGGCAGGTCCGACTATCTCGGGGTCTGAAGATGAACGGGGATGAAGAGTTTTTCCTGTTGACGTGCCGTAAACCTAGTGGGAATGACGCGGAGGACCGATGCTGGGCCGACGTCGGGCCAGCGCTGGCCGACGTTGGGCCAACACTGGGCGAACGCTGGGCCAGTGCTGGCCGACGTTGGGCCAATACTGGGAGAACGGTGGGCCAGCAGTGGCCGACGTTATGCCGGTACTGGATGTATGCGCTTCTTCTATGGAATGTATCCTTGAATTATAAAGAATCGCAAGAACGAGACTGAGACTCGTACGGTAAACGGGGTATTGTGTTTGTGGATGATCGATGCAACGGTGAGCGGCACAGATAGGCATCGAGTCTTGGGCACCTGCCCGGCAGTCGATACCGATCAGGATGGCATCACGTACGACCTCGGCGAGTGCATGACGGCGTCCGACTTTGAATCGCTGACGCGTCGGTCGGCAATTACATCATCGTTAGAGGCGAACGCCGTAGGGTCTGAGGAGGCCTGGAAGGATGTGCCGGAGATCCTTGACGAACGGTGGATCTATTATGGGGATCTACAAAGGTAATCTACCTATCGGGAGTTGTGTAGATGGTATAGGATTCGATGATCGTGCACATCTAGATTGTGCTCAGTGATACAGATCTACTGAGGTCTAGAGTATACGTAGAATTCTATGTATATCGCCGTAAGTCCGTAATCTATGTAGAGTACGTAGACTAGATTGACAAATTTTCCCAGAATTTCCCGCTAACGATTTATTACTAGATTTGGCGTGTAAAATCATTAAACTGGTAAAGCACTAAATCCGTATTGAATTTTTCTAAAGTTTGCCAATCCCCGAACTTCAACTTGTTTAACGATTTATTACTAGATAAACAAGTTGAAGTTCGGGGATTGGCGAACTTTAGAAGGATTTAATATGCATGTAGTGCTTTACCAGTTTAGCAATGCTATACTCCAAATTTTGATGCTGTTAAAAAAGAAGAATGGATGATGGGATTTCCCTACCACAATAGTTATCCTCATTTAGGGCCATACGCTATAGGGCTACATAGATTAAGCAGACAAGGTACATAAACTTCCCCATAATTTCCAATTCACGATTTGTTACCAAACGAATAAGTTGAAGCGGGGACTGGCGAACATTAGGGGCATTCAATGTAGATTTAGTAATTTACCAGTTTAACGATTCTACACTCAAAATGTTGACCTTGTTAAAAAAGAAGAAAGGGTGATATAGGGTTACATAGACTAAATAAAACAGAGGGCTTATGTTTTAGTCACTCGTATGTAAAACGCATACGTTCTGTAACGGTATTCATTCATATGTTGATACGCATACAGCGATAGAGCGTGTACGTTTTGCAAACGAGTGACTCAAAAATACCCCCCAGGTTGACAAACTTTCCCAGAATTTCCCAGTCACGATCTGTTACCAAACGACCACGTTGAAGCGGGGAGAGGCTAAATCTGGGTGAATTCAATAAAGATTTAGTGATTCACCAGTTTAGCGATCTTGCACCAAACATGTTTATCGTGTTAAAAAAAAGAACGAAGTTTGATAAGATTTCCCTACCACAATAGAGTATCGTTTGCAGGGCCAATTGCCACAGGGCGTACCGGGATGCAATATACGTGAAACGTATCACAGCAGAATTCGATAAAAAGCGGAGAAAGTGGAGGCTCGAGGTTCGTTGAAAAATGGAGATCGAGGTACAAGCCTTTACAGAGACAGGGGGAAAGGAATAGGAGGTAGAACAGAAGATGAAGGGTTCGTTACTGGTCTCAGCCGGACCGGCGGTAACGCAGGGCAAAACGCATTTACCCTCCTCAAGTGAATTCCCAAGGACGCGATCGCTCGACGGGGCTCTCCGTTCGGACAGAGACACACGACCGCGGAGCCCTCCATCGCGCTCTGCCTTCTCTCGCATCTCTCGCAAAAACGCTCGATCCACTTAAGATCGAAAAGATTGGACGGGCGGAAAAGAAGCGCACCGGGCTCTCACCGCGAGCGCCATTTACAATTTTCCGGAGACTATTTTCTCAGCCCGCGCGATCCACACCGGCCCCTGAGTGAGACTCAAATTAAAAAGTATAAATCAGGTACAGAGGTCACCCGGAGTCGCCGGTGGAGAGGGAACGGCAAAAGAAACGAGCAAGCAAAAAAAAAAATCGGCCTCGTCCGGAGGGGATAAATTAGTGGCTGGTCGCGTTTGCGAGGGACCGAGTCTCACGGCAAACGACTAAAATCCTCGGTGATACGAATACTACCCAGTGATATATATTCTGTCGTGTAAAGTGAAAGTAAAAAATATTAAAACGGTGCAGAAAAATTTTAATTTTAAAGAAAATTTCTTCAAGAAAAGACGTCCCGTTTCCATTAAAGCTGTCTCGCATGGAGTTTCAATTCTTTTGATCTGCTATATTATCCGACAAATCGCTTTAATATTTTACTTTTAATTGTGGTATTTCAATCACCTGGCGGAAATGTTTAGACGCGTTACATCGGGTCCTGGCGACCAGGCGTGTAACACCCTAAAAATGTTTACCAGTGCAATTGCAGAAAAACGGCTGTTGAACAGACGTGTTTCCATGCAAAGCATCCAACAATCTTTGCCCTCTCATAAAACCAACAACATCCAAAGGCTCGTACAATCTCGTAAAAGATTGTTTTACAGGGCCAATTCTTATGTTCTTTCTGTCGTTCTCCGGCGATTCTCAAAGATCTTTTCCCCGCCGATATTCTTAAACTCTCATTCTACTTTTCGCAGGAAATCGAACCGCACGACTGGTAAAGTTATGTAGTGGAGCCGAAAAGAACCCTAGTAAGTTACCGAGCATAAATGTTTAGATGCGTTACATCGGGTCCTGGCGAGGCCCCCACCAGGCCTTTTCGGGGCATCGTGTAACGCTCTAAAACTTGTTCCCGGTGCCATTGCGGAAGCCAGTGTTTCTACGCAAAGCACCTACCAATCTTTACCCTCTCATGCAAAACCAACGACACCAAAAAGCTCGTGCAATCCCGTAAAACTTTGTCTTCCGGCGCCGATTCTCGTGTTCTTCCTCTCGTTCTCCTCTCTCCCCCGAAGATCTCTTCCCGCCTATATTCTTAAACTCTCATTCTACTTTGGGCAGGAAATCGAACCGCACGACTGGTAAAGTTATGTAGTGGAGCCGAAAAGAACCCTAGTAAGTTACCTAGCAGAAATGTTTAGATGCGTTACATCGGGTCCTGGCGAGGTCCCGACCAGGCCTT
>JAPYZC010002211.1:0-38460 GCA_030522665.1 Ichneumoninae sp. A BG-2022a
GATTAATTTTGCATAATAATAATTGCAAAATGTTATTAACAAATTCATCAAAAAATTAATTGGTTAACAAATTACGCGGCAACAAAACTTTTTTTTAATTAAAATGATTCGTTTATTTTTCTGAATACGTATGAATTTTTTCAGATTATTAAGTAATCGTTGATTTTTGTTTTATAAAAAAATTAAAAATCAACGATTACTAAAAAAATCTGAAAAAATTCATAGGTATTCAGAAAAATAAACGAATCATTTTCATAAAAAAAAGTTTTGTTGCCGGGTAATTTGTTAACCAATTAATTTTTTGATGAATTTGTTAGTAACATTTTTTTTCAGATTTTTACACCATTAAGAAGTACTTGCAATTTTCTCTTATTGTTGTCGAACTTGTGCGAAGTCAGCGCGCAGCGAGACTCCCTCCTTAAGACACACGGTATTAGTTAGGTTTGACATTAGACGAACGAACGGACGATCGACATGAGATCGATCGTCATGTTGGACAGTCTGGACTGAGACGTCTGACCGAACAGACGTGTGATAGATCGTTCTCGAAATATTCAGATGCGATTCTACTAATAATATCCGCCCCCAAACTAAATACGCGCGTTATTCATTCGCCCGGTCGTTACAATATTTATCGTATCCGGGGACCGTAGGGTAGAGCGGGGCAAAATGGGGCAATGGGGCAAAACGGGGTTTTTGGGCATAACGTAATTTTCCAATAATTTTTGGATGCCGAATTCGCCCTATCGGATACATCAGGCTTTTCTGCCCAGTTTTTTGCCACATTCTCCGATCCAAAATTGATTGGAAAATTTAGTTTTGCCCAAAAACCCCGTTTTTCCCCGTTGCCCCATTTTGCCCCGCTCTCCCCTATATGGGTCGCCGAGAGAGCATCGGGCAAACCGGAAATCCGTTATTCTTCGTGTCGCGGACACGCGAGCTCTCGGGGTATTCTTAACCGGGTCTAATTAATCGATTAGTCGCGGGCGTACGGGCATCGCGCCACCGCGGGGGTGGCTTCGGCGGATCGCGGGGGGCGGAGGTGCGGCTAGAACGGGTCGCCGATAATGCCAAACTGCGGGCGGGCGGGAGGTCTCGCGCGGTCTCTGTGTTATCACTACGAGCCATCCGCTCGTAGCTAATGGTACTATTAAATGCGAGTGCAGTTACTCGCCGGGCTCCCACCGTTCATCATTCACTTCGAATAACTTCATCGACTATGTATGAGACCGCGGCATGGCTTTTACCCCGTTTACGACGTTCCTCACCCGCACCCTCCCGCCCCGCCGGGACCCGGCCCGATCCCTCCGACTCCTCCCTCCCGTTCTCTCTTTATCTAATAACGAACGATCGTCGTTGCCGCGCTTCGCCTCCCACTCGATGTAATATTCGACCCACGACGATTATATTATTCATGCCTTGTACTCGGTTCGTTGATGAGCTGCTTTCACCTCCCAGTTAAACCTCGATGCCGCGTTACCCTTCCATTATCTGCATATTTATTTTAATGAAACATCATTTATTCTTGGTCTTCTTATTCTTCTTGCAGCTGCCTGAGCCCGAGGTCCGCTTACTTCTACGAGTTTCCACCGAACGGTAAGTAAAATTCACCTGCGCGGGCATCGAACGAGGGCGTTTGAGAGTTTTTCGGCGAATGCCGAGCGGAGGATCGATCCTTTGGAGGATACGTGAAAATATCGGTATCCGTAGGTTTGCTCACAGAGCTGTAGCAAAAAATACTTCAAGTACAGTGTAGAACGCATCAGAAGTACTTGAAGGGTCAAGTACATTTTTCAAGTACTTTTCGCAATTACGTTCGTAGCGTTAAGCGTTACGAAGGCTTTAAAGCAAAAAGAAGGTGCGAAGTAATTTGCAAAGTAATGGCTTGCAATTTACTGTAATTTTGCGCATGGCTTTCTCTATGAGAAACTTCGTTGATCGATTTTAGCTTCCTCGTAAATGAATCTATATACAAAATTGTAATAAATGAAGAATCCACGTGCAAATTACTTTGCACCTTTTTCGTAACATTGAAAAATGCTTAACATTCAATTTAAATTTCGTAAAATTTAAATGTATTCTTCAGTTTTTTCATGAAAAAACCATACAAAATTTAATGCATTTTTTAAAGATTTTTTTTACTACATTTTTTTAATAAATTTCTAAAAATTAGACTTATTGAAAAGTTTAGACAGGTAATCATATTTGAATACAAACAGGATCTCGCGCTACTCATCGAGTATTCGTAATGCAAGCGCAAAAAGTAATTGTACTTGGTAACCTGAAATTGTAAAAAAAAAAGTACTTTTGTACTACAAGTCCTGCCCAGCTCAGCTCTCCTCCAATTATTATTATTATTATCATAAAAAAAAATGTTCCCTCATATTTAGTGAAACAAAACTTGCGAATACTTTCGAGCGTGCACAGGACATTCCATCTGCGGACAAACTTGGAAACCGCGTTCGTCCCCTTCCCTATCGCTCGATTTATTCCCTCGGTTGAAATTCGCAGTGGCCTGACACGAGCGGTCCGACGGTCGGAGGGTCAAGAGGACTCGGTTGCGGGATACACGGCTGGAAGAGACACCGTGTACTTGTAGCGATAGAATCTAACCGAGGGACGGTAGGAGGCCAGGTAGCACAGACCAGAGTGGAAACAGCGTTGCTAAACAGTTTAGGAGCTTCCACGGAGGAGGCGAAACGTCGGGCGTTTGACAGTAATTCCCTGTAAGAGCAACCCGGCCACGAGGGCCCCGGCTCGAGGAGAGAGAGTGTGTTTGCTTGTCTCGAGTGGAATCCAACTATGCTCGAGGCCGCATCTACTTATCCTTGGGCTAGTGGTTGCATTTCGAATTTCGAGCTGTCCTCAGACCCTTCCGTGTACACGCTGTGTCCAACAGACCGTCGTCGGCATTAGCATCCGAATCGCCGTATATCCTTGCAGTGGATATGCGTGTGTATATCTATACATCCATGTGTACGTAAACACAGTCTCCATGAAACTATGGACCAGCAAACGACGGTGATCGGGGAACGGATAGCCGCTCGACGATAACACTCGAACACTCTCAAAGTGTCCATCATCCGCGCCTTCGATCCTCCCTTGACGATACGTGACATTGTTCTACTGCCGTTATAAAAGAGCCGCCAACGCGCACGAACGAACTCTTTGCGTCGACACGCGATTCTGATGCGAGCTGAAAAAAGGGGTGCGCGGAGATGGGAGGGAAAATTGTGAACGGCGGTGAAGGAGGGCGGGACGTGTAGTGTGTCGGATGTTGCACAGCCTTTCGAACACACTTTATGCAGCCCGGTTGTACGTAGGCGTGGGCACGAAGTGTAGCGAGATATACACGCGATAAATAGAGGCGCAGGTATAACCAGGAATCGTGGCGTAGTCATGGCAACCTATGTGCGTGCACGCGCCCGCATACACGCACGCTCGTCGCGGCAAACGCGTGACAAATAGCCTCGTAAAGAACAGACAATGACGCGAGCTTCGAGTGCGAGATACTCATCAGGCCTGGCCGCGAATCGCGCGTTCCTTAATTTATCCGTTTGTGTCGCTGGACACATTCGAGGATACGTTTCAGAGAATTATTATTTTTCTCTACATCCTCGCTTCCGGTTTGAAAAATCACACTTTGTGACCGGAAGTGACGTCGCGAAGAAATTTTTCTAATTTTTCTGCGTGAAGGATTACTCGATTTTTTTTTCTTCATCATTTTATTACATAAATCTTTTACCGACAGCGATAGGCGCGCGGTTGGTGGGCGGCTCTGGCGGTCAATACTTGGATGGGTGACCGACTAGCGCCGCGCTGGCTGGCGCATCGAATCGTGGAACGTCAATCTTTGGGGAAAGAGTCGTCTGTGTATGGCCAATTTTTCCCTGTGCCCTTGTGCGAATGCGACCCAGTATGGGGTAAAATAGATTGTGTAAAAATAGATTGTGTTCCCGTACAGATGGAACCCATAAAAAATTATTTAAAAAATATTCACAAAAGAAAGAGAAAAAAACACAAACATTTTTTTTTCTTCTTAAAATATTTTCGCTTTCAATTTTCCTCGGCAGTGGCCTTTCGTGATTTACGTTTTAACCGAACGCCGACATAATCTGAAAAAACAAGAAAAAAAAATAGATTACCTCAATCTCAGAGCTGGAAATTTCCACCAAATTTTTTTCTCACTCGATCCGTGTGCGTGTCGTTCGTATTCATGTTCGCGTACAGTGGATATCCCCGAGTCTGCCGAATTCGCGTCGGAGGCTAAAAATTATGAAAAGAAAAAAATGCTCTCCCGTCGCAACGGTGCCGCAGCTGCGAGGCCGTGGATAGCGCACCGCATAGTTTCCAATGTGCAGAATTTACCGAGGTTGTTACCAGGATAACGAGAGAATAATGATAAATAAGAACGGTAATAATGCCCGGTCGGATAATACGCCCGAACAGCTAAATGAAATTCCGATGGCACGGGAGCGTATGCAGCGTGAATGCCCACCCCCCCCCCCCCCATATCTCCGCCTTACAATTTCGAAAGCTCGCTGCGAAATATCTCCCTCTGTTTCCCGATAAAGTTCATACCGCGCGAATTCACCGCGTTTAATAACGTCTTTCGGAGTAATACTCCTCCTCCCCCCGCTTCCCGTCCCCCCTCAATCTCCCGCCGTGGATTTACCCATCCCGTTGTCTCTCATCGACGAAAATCGTTCGGAAGCGATATCGGCTCCGGGCGGGCCTCGAGCCAAAGTTTTCCCCTCGATATCGGCGCCCGTGACCTCTTCGCCCCGAACCCCCCCTGCCCCCCCCCCCCCCGCCTAGCGAAAATTCTGCAATCACGGAGCGATAAATAAATATTATAGCGTCAAGAAATGTATATTTCTTAATAATGAAACTCGTCCCGTCGTTCGTCGGTTCCCGAGGCGGAGCGGCAACGCTAATGAAATGCAGGGAAGAAAGACCGCCCGAGACAAATCTTAATGAACCACCTGGCGGAGGAAGGAAGGAGAGAGAGAAAAATAATACAACAGGGAAAAGTTTCCATCCGTCCTGTGCGCGGTGGCTCGGTAGAGAGTCGCACAGTCGTCGGGCGCCTCTCATCCGCGGTTTTCCCCGGTGTAACAAGTATCTACCGCAAGAAAAGAGGTGAGCTGAAATTGGATAATTTTTCGCATTCGTGGCTGCGAGTTCCGCATACGGCGAGGAGGAAGGCCGGTGGATTCCGTGGAGCTGGCACTGGATGAACAAAAAAAAAAAAAAAAAAAAAAAAAGAGAATCTTCGCGCACGGTTGTGCAGTGTCGAGAGTAACGGAGAGGTCGCGACGGCGAGTTTAGTTGGGAGAGCGAAGATGGAGAGAGCATCGCGGATCGTAGGGGAGAGCGGGGCAAAATGGCACATCGGGGCAAAACGGGATAATGAGACAAAACGCGATTCTCCAATAACTTTGAGATGATAGCGATGGTGGTACGTGGGACAAAACGGGTGTGAAAATCCAGATGTATCGTTGGGACAGAATGGGGCATCCAAAAATGATTGGAAAATTGAGTTTTGCGCTCACAATCCCGTTTTGCCCCGCTGTGCCATTTTGCCCCGGTCTTCCCTAACCAGGCGGAGAGAGTCTGGCGCCGCTGGTATTTGTCTCGCGGTTCATTCTCTCCCGACGCGTACGGCGATGCAACCTGGACCGCCCCTCTGCGGGCGAATACCGCGTGTGTCGCGGCCGCGACATCGCGCCAAGACGTTTGTCGTTCCGGCCGGGCCAGAGAAAACAGCTCGGTTCGTACACGGCTGGATACACGTGTACACGTTATTTCGGACGATCCGGCGTGTGCGCGGAGTCGGACGGAAGAAGGAGAGCGCGACGCGTCGGAGACGACACTCCGACGGAGCAAAAACGAGGGTGACTTTTGCTCCCCCTCGGCTATTCCCTCGCCCGCTCAGTCACTCCGTCCCGTGTGTGCGGAGTCGTCTAGCGCGTGGCAAAACAAGACCGTCGCGCGCTCTTCGCGATCACTCCCGCGGTCCATTCCGACCTGCGGAACTCCCCGCGCATCCTCGTAACCGACTCTCCACCGGGAAGCGTTATTGTCCCGCGCGGACTGCGAAAGGCGAACGGAAAAACAGCAAAAAAGCGACAAATCCGTTTAAGATGGGAGGGGAAAAAAAGCCTTCGAGGATTCGTTGATTAGCATATTCAACGCTACTTTTTCAGCACTTTTGAGAAAGTCTCCGAAAACACCCCTCCCCCCTCCACACGGCACACAGGCTGCCGCCGCTGCACCACCAAAAACTCTCATCTCCCGTGTAACCAAAACTGCGCGGCTCGACTGGTTTTACCACGAGCGAGCTTTTGCCTCCTCGTGGAGTTTCTTATCGCTAACGCCCTGGCTCGTCGTCGCTGAGCAAGCGGAAAAGGAGCAGCGGCGCATTCTACTCTCCTCCCCCCCCCCCCCTCCCCCCTCCCCCCTCTGTACGTATATCACACACGCGAGAGTTTGCCGTCTCATGATGCATGCGCGGCCGGAACATTTGTTCGAACTCGCCCCGCCGCTCGCCGAATACCTATCTCTTATTCCCTCGAACCCAACTATTTCATCCCTCGGTCTCGCTCAACCCCCCACCCCTTTCTCTCCCCACAGCATACTCCACCTCGTACCACCTATGTACAGTTACTACTTTATTCGTCTTGCTTCCTTTCTTCTTGTTCCCTTACTGGTTTTTCTTTTCTTTCTTTCTTTTCCATTCTTTCCACCCTCGCGATTTGTTCGGTTGGCGACTTTACCGCACGAGCGTCTGCAGCCTCCGCCGGTCGCGAAGTCGAGCGTTGCTCTTTCTCCCGACCGGGGGGCAGGACGGATATTGGGAATCCCGCTCGCACCGTCGCCCTTTTACCCACTCACTCTCCCCCCTCCGTCTCTCCTTCGTCCTGAAAACCAGCCAGCCGCCATAGACAGCTTTATTTTTATTCCATACGATTCATTCGATTGAACATGACTTGTGGTTACAGCCGGCAATATATTTTCGATATTACGAGACGACATTCCGACGGGACGCACCACCACCCGTTCGCCGTGTCCCAGCGGAGTTCCGCCTTTACATATCGACCGCCGAGAGGCGGAAGGGCGCATCCTCGCGTCGGAGGTCGCGCTCGCAGCGCCCTTCTCATTCTCAGCCGCACATCATACGTATATTCTTCCTTGCCTGGCGGCGACGTCGCATAATATTCCACCGGTTTCCACGTTTCCCCGTGCATGCATCGCCCAACCGTAATGCACCGAATGCATCGTACACCCTCCATCTATCACGCTCGTGCATCGCTGATATGCGTGCGAGCTTCGTTAAATTATAATAATAACAATCGACGATAACAGTTATGCGGCGTTAGATGCGAATCGTTCGAGCCGGGTAAATCGCGCTCCAGGAAACGCGACCCTCGGTCCGACAGCGATAAAGGCCCATCGGATCGATTGCGACGGATTATCATCGCACTGATACTCGCGTCGGGTTCTCCGTTACCAAAGCCTTCAACCTCCCCCCCCCCCCCCCCACCACCCCTCCCCGCGATTATCAAAGTCACGAGTTAGGAAATAAATTAATTGCATCCATGTTGCTCGGGGATAAATTGCGGACGATAAAACGTACGATATTTTGGAGTATGATCGTTAAAGCGGAGTACGTGCGGTGGGGAGGATGTATGGAGATAGGCGTGTGCGGAAAATCCGGGAGGTGGAGGAGATACCGGGAACTCGTGTCGGACACAATATCGAACGGGCCCGGGCTACGGGTAACATGCATTCATTAGAGTTTAACAATGTACGGTAACGAGGCATTTCGTCGATCAAAATCGTTACGGATAGTTATTAATTATTGCTTTATACGGGTCGTCTTGATTAGCATATGAAAGTGGAGATTATCGCGAGGCGAACCGACGGCGGAGGAGGGGGGAGGGGGGCGGTCGTGTATGAAACGACACAGACGCGGCGTACGCGACGCGCATGACTCGCCGTCCCTACATCGAAATACATATTGTATTACCGATATTGCATTATCGCACGATGGGCGGCGAGGCTCGCGCACCCGATCGACCGATAGGCGCGCGATGTTCACACGCCGGGGCATTAGGCTGATGATATATTTTCGGGGAACCTGCGGGAAGATACTTACTTTATCGAGGGGTCGAGGGGGAGTCCGTTGGAAACGCACGCGACACGCGAGAGGGTTCGGCATTGATGAGATTATCGATTTTTTTTCTTTTAATTCGGGGACACGAGGAAGGGTAAAGGTTTTGTAGGCTTTGGTAAATAGAAGACCGGACGGGCGGATAAGGATTACTGTTCGACGGAACTAAAACCATTGAACGCAACTTTGAGACGGGGGAATTTTTTTCATTTTATTTAGACCGATTTTGCCAAAAGTTGCGATTTTGGGTATTTTTTGAACAGCGATGTATTTGCTTCCCGATCTAATTACGGGAAATCTAAGCCGTCAATCGTATTCTACGTGAAAGGCTTCTTAAAACGAGTCACCGGAAAAACCCACCAAACGCTTTTTCGAGCGGTTGCCTGATGCCGAAAAATGATAAAAGTAGACCGTGCAATTTATTTGCCAAAAACTCTCAGTAAAAATATCCAACATAATTTGTTTCCACGTATTTATTTCACCTTACCACGAGTTCGATAAAAGTTTCCTCCAGAAATCAAGCTCGACATCGGTAATTAAACGAAAAAAAAAAAACTACAATTTTTTCATCAGCGGTCAAGTCGTCCAGTCGGCAGTTTTCGCTATTGTGCATTCCGCGGTCGGTGCCAGAGCGTCGAGCCCGACAATGCGTCATCGCGCGCGCTGATTAGAAACGGGCTTATATTCCGAGCGCGCGGATTCCGGGTAGGTGGCTAATCAGCCCGAGCGTTATTGTCGTTGCTAATAAACGGATGTACGTACGTTCCTCTAATAGAATACCGTGCCGCGATAGAGTTTCGTCGACGCGACGGGGAGAGCGCGAGCGGCGCATCTGTGTGCAAAGGGGATGAGTTACGTAACGGCCCTCCTCGCACGTATTATCCATTAATGGATAGCAATGTCGCGGCTAACCCACTATTCATTCGATTATTTGCGAGATTGGTACTATCGACGAACGATGACCGAATGGATCCTGAAGGACCGCACGGGTTGTTCGCCTCTCTCGCTGATGTCGCGCAGCGCGCGCCGCGACGCTTTACCCCGAAATAAAATCCGATTACAGGGAAATAGCATTTGCCCATCGATATACGAGCTGAACTAACCCCCCCCCCCTCCTCACCCCCCCCCCCCCCTTCCCTCTCCCCCTTCTCACCCCCCTCCCCCCCCCCCCTCTTCGTGCAGCGTGTATTTCCGAGTACACCGGTCAACATCTCATTCATTGTTGCTGATCGCCCGGCCCAATTCGATGAAACTCGATTGCGTCCAGGTTGTTCAATAGCGAATGTATATTAGCCCGCGAACCATGGAGAGAGAGCCCCGCGACGACAAACCATTCGAGCTGTTCCACACAGATGGCTCTAAACAGGTGTTGGCTGATGGCTGTTCCGAATCGTTAATCGAAAACGTATGCTCGAGGACTCGCAGTCCCGGGTTGGGAATCCTCGACTGTGAAGTTTTCGTTCAACAATGGAATAGGGTTGTTTATTTATTTTTTTATTTTTTTTTACTTCGTTTTTTTAGAGTCGTATCATCAAAGTATCTTTCCTCCTCTCGGCTCGGAGATCCGCGATGGTGTAACTTAGGGATTTTTATTTGTTGTAAAAAATAAAAATGAGTGTTTTTTTTTCAGAGCAAGGCCAAAACACGAGTAAGAAGAAAACGACCTTCTCGAGACTGCTGAGAGGACTGAAGACCCACAGAAAGGAGAAGCAGCAGGGCCAGACCCAAGGCTCGCCGAGGCACGGACGAGCGAGGATGGGCGTACCGCAGAGGGTGAGTTTCTTTCATTTTTTTTTTTCCCTCAAAGTTCTTTGAAAATCCTGTACCATTGCTAATATACTGGGAAAGCAGTGTGTACACCTCCAACACAGCGTCAGATTTTTCCGACGCGCCCACGCACCCCGTCGTCCCGTTTAGGTCGTTGCGAGGTATTTTTTTTTTATTTTTTAAATTAAAAAATTTTTTTTGAGCTTTTACGCTCGGCTCGCGTAACGAGGCCCGGAAAATGTTACGCGAGCCTATCGCGCGATCAGCGGTTAAAAAAAAATAATACAGCTCGAGAGTCGAAGGCACAAAGGCCCGGACTGGCTTCTCCGCGCAGACCGCGAAATTGTACTCATAATATTCTCCGTCGTTGGTTCATCGTCGCTGAAAACGAGCCGACGTAACTAACCGAGTGATTGTCACCGGGTTAACTAACTGTCGCATATCGTTAACGAGGCTTTCCGCGTTCCTATTTCCACGCATGCCCCGATGAATTATACGCGGAGAATGGCCGTTATTGTGTGCGCTCCCCCAAAACGCGGGGTTTCACCAGCATTTCGCTGCTGTTTACTGCAAACCGACCCGCTACATATTTAATTGCGAACTGAACATCGCTGAGAGCCTTTTTTTGTTGCCTTCTTTTTGATGGGGCACGATAATTTACATTCGAGCGAAACCCGAAAATCCGTTTCGGCAACATCGGGAATTAAATATTTGCGCGAACGTGCAAATTTACTCAAACTCCAACGATAGCGTCGGTAATGATAGTTCGCTAAATGCCGCGCCGTTTAATGAAACTCATCATCCCGGATATTTCAACGTCCCGGGATTGTTCGTGAACGTTCATGAAATTAATTTTCAATTTTAACAAATATTGCAACAAAACTTTTGTACGGTTCTCGAGGACCCTTGAGAGTGAAGTGCACGGTTGCGAAATAACATATCGTGCTCCACCAGTGAGACCCCATGCATTTTTTTTTTTTTCGGTTCCTCAAAACCAGACCAATTTCTCTGACCAATTTCTCTGCAATCTCCCTTTCGCTTAAAAAAGTATGTTAGAAATTTGCCCGAGGAGCTTTGCCCACTATAGTTGCAATACCGCGAATCGTCAAGAGAAAACAAAAACCTCGTTCACTAAAAAAAAAAGATCGCGCTTCTTTTATTAAAAAATAGCAAAATAGAAAAGACCCAATGTGCATTTTTTTTGGTTCCTCAAGAGGATCAATTCTTTTGAAATCTCACTATTCTCGCCTGAAAAAGTATGTAAATCATTTACTCACAAGATTTTAAGTCGCAAAACCACTAACCCTCAAGAGCTCCAAAAAAGCTCGTACATCGCACCCAACACTGCCCCCTGCGCGGCCACGCATTAAAACGCTTTCCGAAGAGACCATCGCCTCTCAAAGTGCCGTCGTTCGTCCGGAGATCCGGAGATGCTCGATGCCGTCCAGAATTATGGTGCCCACGGTACAGTGGTTAATTGAATTAATAACAAATTCTCGGGAATTAAATATTTACGCAAACGTGCAAATTTACTCAGACGATATCGTCACTAATGATATTTCGCAAAATACCGCCCCGTTTAATAAAATTCGTCCGACATTTCAGCATCCTGTTCGTGAAATTAATATTTCTAACAAAAAAATTGCAACACACCGTTCTCCAACAGTGAGCCCCAATGTGCACTTTTTGTTGGTTTCTCTCGATGACCAAATCTGCTGAAGTCCCACTATTTTCGCCTAAGAAACTATATTAAAATTTTTTCCCCGTGGCTTTGACCACGAGTGACAAAACCACGAATCCTAAAGACTACCAAAAACCTCCTCCACTTAAAAAAAAAAAAAAAAAAAAAAAATCTCGGCCACGCGCCCAAGCCTTTCCGAAGAGACTATCGTCCCTCAAAGTGCCGTCGTCCGGAGATCCGGAGGCGCTTAGTGTCCTCCGAAATTATGGTGACCACGGTATAGTGGTTAATTGAATTAAGTATAAATTCTCGCGGGCCGTGGCGGAAGAACGCGCAAGGGAGAAATTGGCGCGATGAGACCGTCCAGGCTATTACCTTCGCGAATGAGATGTGGGTGACGTATATAGGTGCGCGGTTTCGGTTGACGGCCGAGCGGCGGGGGGAGGGGGGGGGGGGCGAAAGAGAGGAGATGACGAGTAAGAAGGGTTGAGGCACAGTGACGGCGGGATAGAGAGGTGGGTGTATCATCTGAGTCGGTCAGTTCGCAGCGTTGAATCGGAGTGCCGAGAGAGCCTCTCCCCGTTTGACATGCAGACGGGCTTTGATCATCTCCGCAATATGCACCGCCGGCTGACGTTCCTCTCTCTACGCTGTGACTCTCGTATCTATCTATCCACAGCGGCGGTCTTCTCTCTATCCGCCGCTCTCGCTCCGGCTACCGCCGGCCTGCCAAAACGATCCCCGTACATATCTGCGGCCTGGTGAAACCCACCACAGTTACAATCGACGGCCATCCGCTAAAGTCTACTGCTAAACTACGGTACTGTATACACCGTACGGTTTTATGTATATACATATATGGGGGTATGGGGGGGTATATATATATATGTATTTATTTATATGGGTATATGTATGCAGTTTCGTACATTCGAAAACCTCGAACTATTACCGAAGTGAGTGCCGCTCAGCTCGATCGTCCGCGGGTTTGCGCACCATCGAGCTGAATATCCACAACTGTCACAGTCGTCCACCTGTCGTTCCATATACCGCTACACCGCATCGAGTTTCGCGTTCGAACCATTGTACAAATACCGTATCCGAAGTAAACTCCGCCGGCGACCGCCAAATAAATCACGATTCTCCGTTTAAAAAAAAAGAAACGAAAAAGGACGAAAAAAAGGAACATGTGTTTCGACCCTTCATCTCTTCGAATCGCGATATGTGGTTGATCGAGAGGTTCTTTTTTTTGTTTTTGGTATTCATTATTCGATGATGAAAGAGTGGATTTTTGACGAGAGGCGGCGAAATCGCGACGACAGCTTTGCGAGCTTGCAGCTACGGGAAATGAATAAAAAAAATATTGTCCGAGGGATATGAAAAACACAACAAAAAAAATGGATACATAATGTCAAGGTGCAAAGAAACATTCCTTAAAGCAAACAAGACGGAGATCCTCGCTTTATATGCTAATGTCACTGAGCTGCGTCGTGACTGTGCACGGGGTGCGAAGGGTGCCACAGGGCCGTGAAATACACTCAGCTATTAACCCCCATGACCCGTGCTGCGGTCTCGGGCTATCCGACACTCGCGTTTTCTTCTTTCCCAACGCGCCTTCCCATCCTTGCATCGTCTACGCTACTTATTATTATTTATCTTATATATTTTTTTAGAAAGTTGTTTATTCGCCCCAATTTTCAAGAATCCAGGGGGACCTCCATGGCCTGATTATTCGAAGTCGAGTGCAAAAAAAAAACTCATTTTTCGACCGGAAGTGACGTCATACCGGAAATACGTCACTTCCGGTTTGAAAATCTTATTCTTCGACCGAACGTGACGTCATACCGCAAATACTTCACATCCGGTTTCAGAAATCTCATTTTTCGACCGGAAGTGACGTCATACCGCAAATCCGTCACTTTCAGTTTGAAAACGAACTTTTCGACCGGAATTGATGCCACACCGGAAATACGTCACTTCCAGTTTGAGAAACTAACTTTTCGACCGGAATTCACGCCACACCGAAAATACGTCACTTCCGGTTTGAAAATCTAATTTTTTGGCCGGAAGTGATGTCATACCGAAAATACATCACTTCCGTTTTGAAAATCTAATTTTTTCAATAATGATTACGACCGCAATTGAGCTTAGACGTGGCGACAATTATCGCCGTCCCTGTAGTCTCCGTCTCCGAATACGATTCGGCAAAAGCCATGTTCTTTCCTTGCCGGTGGGTGATCGAATAATTTTCCATCTACAAAATCTCACAGGATTGCTGATGTATGAATTTTTGACTAACGGCATGCCCCGAGCCCCTTAACGGGCGATCCGTGACGCCACACCCGGTCGTTTCATCCCCCGTCCCCCGCTCTCGTCATCTCTGGGGGACCACTCATTAGCTCATTTGCAGATGAAGAAAAAAAAAAAAAAAAAAAGAATCGTCCGACTAATGGTCCCAGATTGTGTACACCGCGTGTAGTCACGTCGTGTGCGAAACCGTATGTGTGTGTGTGTGTGTGTTTTCTTTTTTTTTTAATACAACACAGAAGGACAAAGGAGAGACGAACAAGGGAAGTGCTGTACGACGAGTGCGTAAATGCAGAACGGTGGTAAAGAGCTGATGCAGACTTTCCGTGCGCAAGATGTGTAGAGTAGGCGTAGTCGTGCGTGAAGAGACGCGCGCCTTCTCTCCGCAGCATCCGTGGACCGTTTTTTTTTTCCTCCCCTCCCCTCGCACCCGCGAAACATAACCCGTCTGCCTGTTGTATACAGAGAACCTGGCGAGAGGATAGCCAGGGAACAGCGCGGGCGTGTCACAGGAGAAAAGAAAAGGGCGTCCCGACAGACTAGGCGAGACGTCGAGGCAGCGAGCGCCCCGCGAGTCACACAGGTGCGATCGATGTCTCGCGTACACCCTGCATTCTCTCCCTGCGCACCCTGACGCTCCGCCGTTCGCTTTGGCCCGCGGTATAGCGCGGCGTAAAGCTCTCCCGGGTACTCCGGGTGAATCCCCACGTACTCACTTCGGATACGTAATACACAAACGCCGGCTCTCGTCTCACAGCTCGTCGCGTGCTGCGCGCCCGCAACGACGTCGCCGCCTCGGGTCTCGCATGTATCGGGAGCGTGGGTATGATAAAAAAAAAATAAAAAAAAATAAACGCGCTCGAATACGCCACACACGAATCTTGAAGAACTCCGCAATTGCGGTTCCAATGTCACGGCCTCAGAAATTTCCTTGTCACCGTGAAAAAAAAAGAGAACGACAACGCGGAGCCTCGGCAGACGAGGCGACCTTTTCATAGGTGCGCGCCTCTCCAGCCTCCCGCTTTCTAATTAGTAAATGCGCGTCCTGCCTTCCGTGACTGGTGCACAACAGGGGAAATAATAAAAAAAAAATTGAAGAAAAAAAAAATGAGGGGGTAAAAGAAGGGAAAGCTTCGTCCTCCGGAGAGAAGAAAGGATCCTCGGCTTCTGGGCGCCCGGGCTGCTTTGTTTTCGTACATCGCCCCCCTCCCGCCGTGCGTCGCCGCCTCTTCTTCCCGCCGTCGCTCGCCGCCTCCGATGAAATTAGAATATTTATGGCTTTTTAACGTACCCGGCCGCGCCGGGCCTGCATGGTGGATGCGGCCGGAGAGGACGGAGCGAGAGATAAAGCAGATTCTGACACCAGCTGCGAGAAAGCAATACCGCGACGGCATCGCAGGTGTTCTTGTGCTTTCGTTCCCGTATCGAAAACCTCTCTGTGGCGCATGCATGCGAGCGGCACCCTCGATATTCTTGCGACATTTTGCGCACCGGCCGAGGGGGCGCGGGGTGCGGGGGAGAGCTAATGGCCCAGGACTGACGGGCCGACGGGCTCATGACCCAATTAAGCTCTCGCGCAATTATCGAGCCGACCACAGGATATTGCACGGGATTAAGCTTAAACGTGTTTGCCCTATGGTAGCTTTCACTCCCGGGGAAATCTGCGCGAACAACGATTTCCACTTTGAGGACCTTTATGGCGTGATACGCAATCAACATCCAGCTTTCCGCTTATCGGGCCGCGATTGCCAACCGAAATTATCGGTATGATCGATCAATGCTTGCATGAGGTTCGAAAGCAAAAGGTTATTAAATGTTTTTTTTTTTTGTTTGTGGGTCGTTAATATCGAAAAATATGGGGAGGATATTGTAACTAATATCGTACGACCCAGAGGATTCATCGACTGGCGAGCGGTCGTAATGAGCTGCTCAAACGGCGTGGCGTTTGAGGGACGAGCGAACGATTGAATTTACAGCGATCGTAGATTTTAGCGAGTCTTTTTCGGGACATTGACGGTTGCGTGACGAGTAGACCCAGAAAAATAGTTTATTTGAGTGCCGCTCTGTAAATGCATATTTATTTGGTTTATGTAAATATTGATTTAAATGAAATATTCATTTAAAGTTAACCGAGCGAAGTTGCGTGATGCAAAACACGGCCGTTATAACGAATGAAATTTAGTCTTACACAGATATTTTTCAGGGTCTTGTGTTTAGTCCTATTGACACCAAGAGACGCAATAATTTTTATTGATTGCTTATGTATTTTCATGCACAGAAATGTACGTGCCAGATAAACATACGAGTAGTGATATGAAAATTGTTACGTCTTTTATCGTAGGATAATAATGAGAGAGAAGAAGGGATATGTAGGAGGGTCCTTTATTTTTCACGCTATGAGGGAAGAAGACTCCAAAGGAAAAGAGCTCGGCCGCGTGAGAGGGGAACTTCTTCCCCTGTCATCCGGCCCAGCTCTTTTCCTTTTCACGTAACGAAGATGATATTATTTAACCCTTTAAGCCATACATTTTAGCACTATAAAAGCAAAACCTCCGTAGGGTAAAAGTGGTGAATATGGCCCACCTCGATTAACACGTAAATCAATGATATATTACTTTTACCCTATTTCAAGTCTTAGGAATTAGCTTAAAAAATTGAAAACTAAGCGAAGGAAGATGGGACATCTCATGTCCCACCGTGACGCAAAGAATTAGGATAAATATTATAGAAAGAGACTGATATTAAAAATGAAGATAAGTTTTATCCCATCAACGCCAAGCAACGCTATGATTTTTATTTATTTGTGATTATTTTGTATCATTGGAGGGAGGGGGGGGGGGGGGGGTCAAAGTCACGTAATAAAGGTGATATTATTTAAGATAAAATATTAAATATCAAATATTATAAAATATTATCAGAAAGTGTCTGATGTTAAAAATTAATATTCCTATTAGGGCGAAGCAAAGCAATGATTTCTATTCATAATGTATTTATTTTAATGAACAAAAATCCACGTGTATTCACACACGTGCCATCCGCTAAACATACGCCGAGCGCTGTGAAAATTTGTAGGTCGTCCCCTCGAATCGCCGTGAACAGTTATCGCACGACGACAGTGAGAGAGAAGAGGGGGAAAATAGGTACGAGGGTCCTTTGTTTTTCACGTTAGGGGGGAAGAAGACTCCAAAGGGAAAAAGCCGGGGTGAAACGGAGGAACGCGGGGGGGGGGGGGGGGGGGGAGGGGGGAAGGGGAAAAAGTCAATACTTGGCCGACAAACAGGAAGCGACGTAAATTCTGAGAGGCGAAATCCCCCGCTCGAAAGGGAGACTCTATACTGTCTCGGAATTATTCGGGCTTAGAGAATATGGCGTATAGCGTTCTCCGGGGTGGCTCTCGCCGTTTCGAGTCCCTCTGTCTCTCTATATACGTTTATACCCACCGAGCGACGAGCCCCTCCAGGTACCTACTTCTCGCTCTTCGGTCGAGAGTGGTTTCGTGCAACCATCGACGAAGAGTTTCCGTGTGATCCTCCTTTAACCGTTTCCCGGAGCTTTCCCGAATCCAAACAAACGCCTTTAATCCGTTTAACATAAATACCACGACGTTTAATTAAATGGCTCCGATGGAGGGAGGCGGCGCACGGAGGGTTGAGCGAGGAAGTCGGAGCGTGCCAGGCCACAAGCGGCTTTTCTTACGTTTTGCCGTCGCTACAGCGTCGAATGGCACTTTCGATCTCGGCACGACGTCAGCCAGTGTCTCGCGACGCGGAGAAGCCCGCTTCCGCTCAGTAGCGTTTTCAAGTTTGCTCTTCCTCCTCGAAGCCACGCCGACACGCAACATTCCTGTACGATCCGGTGAATCCTCGGCTTCTTTTTTTTTATTTCTTTCGCTTATTTTTTTTTTATCTTGGCTCTTTCGCGACGCCACTTGTTTCCGCCCTCTTCCGCTTACACTCCGCTGCATGAATCTCCGACGTATTGCTTCAAGCGGTTTCTCGAGTGTCGTAAAATTGAATGAAATGTCGCGCCGAGTATCGGAGGGAGTGCGAGCGGGAGGAAGCGGAAGCCGGTGAGAAAGCCGAAGAGTATAGGTGGGATTAAGCTTTCCCAACGGAAGCATTTCTGTAATGCGCCTTTTGCCAGTATCTCCTCCTCGTCGTCGTCTGACTTTCGCCCGGCCCGCGCCTCGAGAGACTTTTGTCTCATCTCCGAACGGCAAAAGCATCGGCAAAGATTCCACTCGCCTCGTCTATCGTACTATTACCTCAGAACCATCACCCTCGCTTCTTGCGCTCTCCACGCTCTCTCGAGAACCCGCTGCCTGGTAATTTTGCGGAAGCCCGGCCCCACCGAGCCAACCCACACACCCCCCCCCCCCTTTGTAAATACTTCGGGAAAGCTTTGTCCAAAGTTACGCAGAAACTACTCAACTCCCGTCTTAATTATTCAGCTAACGGCTCCGAGCGAGTGCCTTCGGCCAGCCTCACCGCCGATTACTGTCTTGGGAAACACGTGTTTCCCCCTCGTCGATGAGGCCGACAGCATCCTCGAATCCTCGAGAGGGGACTCTGCACTCTACAAACTACGCCAGCGACAATTATCTGTCTCGACCAAAAAAAAATATATGTATTTGTGGGCAGTTTGTTTGCTCATTTGTCCCAATTTTTTTCGAGAATCCGCATTATTTTAGGACCGTCGAATACGTCCGACGTACGTCATTTCCGGTTTGAAAATCTCATATTTCGACCGGAACGACGTCATAGCGAAAATGCATAACTGCCAGGTTGAAAATCTCACTTTTCAAGCGGAAGTTACGTCATACTGAAAATTTGACTTCTGGAGTGAAAATTCCATTCTTCGACCGGAAGTGACGTATTTCCGGTGCGACGCCACTTTCGGTTGAGAAATGAAATTTCCGATCCGGTAGTGTCGTAGTTCTATTAAATGTTCGGATATCTAAATTTCTGATATGTAAATTCCACAGTCCATAGCGGAGTTGCGAAGCGCCCGAGCTATGACAACTTACTAATTTATAATAATTAAAATATAAAATACATGCGCGAATATAATTAATGTATCCGTTAAGGACTCCGAAGAACATTTTTTTTAGAGAGAACTTCCGGCTCGCTCCGGACTACGGTATTACGCAGGACGTTGAAACTTAGCAATCTCGGCTATTAGCCAAGAAATTAATTGCCTGTTCCATTAAAAAAATTACGCCCACGGTAACTTCCTGAAAAAAAAAATATATATATATATATATATTTAAAAAAATTCCGTGCGGCACTCCGTCTTCGAGCTTTGGATTATACCGACGCAGGAATTTTACTGTGAGGTAGTAGAGAGTATAAAAAAAAAGTCTAAAAAATAAAAAATAAAAAAATGCATTTTTCTTTTGCAGGTCGATACACCGGACAGCGTTCTGCAGAGCGGCCTGGGCATGGGACCGGACATGGGCCACACGATTCTGCGCTCGATGGTCGATCCTCGGGACTACGATAGACTGAGATACCTGCAGATGAACGGCGGTCAGCCAAACAGCTTCGAGGAGACTATACACAGGGTGTGTGGAAAAAGCTTTTTTTTCACCGGGATCTCGGACATCTCTCCGTGCGCTCCTCACCGCGCTCGTGTGTGCACGACTATCGGGGCGGCTGTGTCGGTGGCGATGATAGTATAGTAGTGGTAATGGTAGCTTGCAGAAGCGACGCGCCCGAAACGCTTCAGGGCTAGCGCCTTTTTTTCGGTCTCTCGACCTCGTACTCCCTTTATCGCGCCACATTATGCCACACTTTTTACGATTACCATAAATTCTCCTTTTAGTCGCCGGTGGCTCTTTCCCACCCTCGAATTTTCTACCCGTTTGTCCTCCCCCCGCGCAACCCCCCGGCGCTCGTCTCTCCGCCTTTCGCCCGCGTGCGCGCTCGAGCCTCTCACGCTGTCCTCTCTACTTTCGTACGTTACTCTTCTTTGGAACACGTTCTTGCCGCCTGCACGATAAGCGACACTAACAAATTCAATTTATTCGCTTTTCTCGGCGTCACGGGGCGAACACCTTCCTTCTGTATTTTAACTCTCGTCGCCGGGATTATAGTACAGTCGGAGCCGTCCCACCGATTCTAGTCGTATACGAGATCTTTTTTTTAATTCAGACATTTCAAGATCAATAATTTTAAGCATTTTATTCAGAAATTTTAAGATTAATAATGTTAAGAATGTTATTCAGAAATTTTAAGATTAATAATGTTAAGAATGTTATTCAGAAATTTTAAGATTAATAATTTTAAGAATTTTATTCAGAAATTTTTTAATTCATAATTTTAAGAATTTTATTCAGCAATTTTAAGATTTTTAATCAGAAATGTTAAGATTAGAAAAGAAATGACGTAATTTTTGGTTTTATTTTTCAGCTCAAAGTTCAGGATGCTCTCAGGAAGAAGGAGCGGTTTCACAAAGAGCACGAGGAGGTGGGTTATTCTTCAATTGAACAATATCTTGGAGTCTGTGTTTTTTCTTTTTTTTTTTTTTACACACCTGCATTCCCGAATTGATGAAAAGTGGTCGCTATAAAAGATAACGATCTCGCGATAAACTCAACGACGGCGCAGGCTGGACGCGGGCGCTTTCACGGATAATGCGAGAGCGCGGATGCCTGCATATGTTGCCGGTACCAAAAATGTAATTCCCGGTAAGCATAGAGAAATTTGCATACGAACTGGAAGGAAATCGCAGCCGATCTTCGAGCAGCCCCCTCGCAGCCCGAGTGTTCTCGCCACTCATTCTTGCACGTCGCGAATCCGACGCGAGGCCGACGCCACTTATTATGTAAAGTGGTGAGATCGCCGATGATATCATCTCGGTGGAAAGGCTCACCGTGACGATGCTTCCTGAATTTGTTATGCGTGACGCACCGAGATTATCGGGAGTACGTAATTTTAGCTTCGGGTTCGATTCGACTCTCGCGGTTTCACTTGTTCGACAAAAATTCGACGACTAAGGACACGCCTCGGTCGAGTTCCTCGTTTTTGCGGCCACCCTCACATTTTCGGAGTCAGCACGCCGGGGGCGCGCCTATCATACGGTCAGCGCACTCGCCGCCGATGTTAACAGTAATAACCAGGGTTAAAAAAATTTTAATTTTTTTTATATTGTTTCCTAATAAAAGATGAAAATTTTTATTTTTCTACGGCTGTCGCTTCAAAGTTGCAAATTTAAATTTTCATGTAGCTTTCTCACAATGTTCCTTTATTCGCAAATCTTCTTTTATGAGAAAGCATTCTCTGAATTTTTGGCTTCGTCATGGAGGAAGCTTCGCGAATAAAGGAACATTGTGAGAAAGCTACACGAAAATTTCCATTTGCAACTTTAAAGACACAGCCATATTAAAATTTCTATGGTCAACTTTTTTCAAATTTCGAAATCCCATAAAATCTAAACGGTTAGATCAATTTTCGCCAAATTTATTACCAAACATTGTACAGTCTTACTCAAATCCCGTATTAAATTTGAGTTCGATACCTTCATGTTTACTGGAATTAGACAATTTTCAGTAAAAAAAAAAAAAAATCAACGTCCCATAAAATCTGACCGCTTGGATAGATTTCGGTCAAATTAATCAAAATATTATATTCATGTGCAGTTTTAGAACGATATCTCCAAATTTACGCAAGTTAGAAATACCACAGACGTTTTTAAAAAAATTCAAAATACCTTAAAATTTTTTCGGTAGGATCGTTAATATAGCATCGTCGTTGTCGCAAGAGTGGCGAAGTAAATCGTGGGCCGAAGAAATTTAACTCTGGTGGTTTCGGTTGTTCGACGAAGATTCAACGACTAAAAACATGCCTCCGTTGAATTTCTCGTTTTTGCGGCGACCCTCACATTTTCGGAGTCAGCACGCCGGAGTCAGCGTACTGGCCGCGCTCTGTTAAGGAGGGTATATCGTTGCCACCGCCATTATATTAGCATTCGATTTTTTTACATGCCACAGTTATAGTGCATGCCGCAATTATCTGTAAAAGTACAGGGTCGATTACCGGAGATTTCGATGAAATAATAATTGTCGAAAATCGAGGGACAGACCGAACTTTACGACGGAGTCGCGTCGTACGGAGTTAACAGTAACCACTACACTGAAAAAAAAATCACTTCCGGGCTGCCAAAGAAAAAAAATGTTTATTTCAATTCTACTTTCAATTCTTGCAATCCCATACAACATTGAAACATCGACGACAATACTGTCAAGCTATCATGTTATCGTTTCAGTCTCGTATGGAATTGTAAGAATTTGAAGTAAAATTGAACTAACAATTTTTTTCTTTTGCAACCCGCAAGTGACTTTCATTTGATCGTAAGAATCGTAAGAATTTAAAGTAGAATTGAAATAACAATTTTTTTCTTTGGCAACCGGCAAGCGAATTTTACTTGAGTAATTGATATTCTTTTTCAGTGCAGCTTTAAAAAAGAAAAAAAAAGTATGACTCTCTGGGGTTTCGTTTCTATCGATTCGCTATCGATAAATCCGTCCCTCCGGATCCAGAACCTAAGATTTTCTAAGGAACATTTTTCGGCTGGTTCGGTAACGTAGCATCGTCATTGTCGCAAGCGTCCCGAAGTAATCGTCGGCCGAAGGAATGTGCGGGCATGAAGAGGAGGGGGGGGGGGGCGGAGGGGGGGGGGAGGGGGCCGGGTGCAAAAGAGGATGTAGCTAGCTGATCCGGGAGTATCCGCCGAAAAGGTCGACGAGGCGGTTTTTAACATTTTTCCCGCGAGCCTCCCTGTTCCCGGCTTTCTGGTGTATTTTTTGTTTCTGCTTCCGAGCAGCAAGTTTCCCTCTCTAACTCTGCCCTCCGACTAGCGGCCCACCTCCCTATCTCACACTCTCTCTGCCCGACGATTTGCGAGCTTGCCTCTATCGATTTAATAAATTAGCAGCGACACTTTAGTTCTCGCAAGAGAGGCGACCCACCGCCCGCTCGTCGTTTCCCCCCTCCGAAAACTTTGCTCGTTTCGACGAATTGCTGAGCGTCGAAACGAGAGTAGGGCCAGAAAGGATTTAATCACGCGAATGGAGCAGCGCGCCCGAAAACGCAGTGTGTGTGTGCGCGCGCTTCTGTGTCCGGAAGCAGAAACAAAAAATACACCAGAAAGCCGGGAACAGGGAGGCTCGCGGGAAAAATGTTAAAAACCGCCTCGTCGACCTTTTCGGCGGATACTCCGCCGCGGAGAGACGGAGAGAAGATAAAAAAAAAATATAAAAAAAAGGTCGCCAAAAAAAAGTTAACTTTGAGGCTGCAAGCAATATGGAAATAAAGCTTGCGGTGCCCCCCCGCTCTGGTTCCCCGTAAAAGTTTTAGTGTCACCTCCGCCGCAGGTTTACGGTTCCCTCGAGATCCTCTTCTTTTCTCCTTGGCCTCAAACTCCACCCTTTTCTTCTTTTTTTTTCCACCTCTCCCGCCTCTCGTACGCTTAGCTTCGAGTCTCTCTCTTTGCTCGCCACCGACGTTCCTCCTTCTCCCCCTTCGTTCCACCTTCGTCTCATTCCTTTGCCCACCGTCAGGTTCGCCGAACCCTCTCGGCGATACTTCACCGCCATTTCTCTTGGCTCTTTTCTCTCGCCCCGACCCGTCCTTTTCTCCCGAAAGCGTAGAACAGCCCTCGGGCCATCGAGTCGACTTCGATAATTACTTCTGCCTCGCTCCGAAATGCTTTATCCCCGAGCCTCGGGGCCCCTTTCGCCCCCGAAGCTGCACGTCGATCAAGAAACTGCCAGCAGTCTAGGAGGGACCAAAAAAAAGACATAAAGTAGACCTCACAAGAAACCGGGGAAATATTCAACTTTCTCGCAAGATTAACCCCCAGTGAGCCAGTAAGAATCTTCGATATTTAATTCCCCTCCATCGACGCATCTTCGGGGAGGGAGAAAATTAATCTAGGATTATATGGACGGTGAACAGTGAATTCGTAGCTACGGACGTTATCCGAGCGTCCTTTGCTTCATCAACTGGGTCTTTTTGCCCCGGTCCGCTATTTGTGAAAAAGAGGACGGACCCAAAAAAAAGGTAAGCGACCGAGTTTCCCGCACCTTTAGGTCCAGTTTCCGCCATCTTCAATTGTTAAAGGCAACATTTTATAACAAATATACGTATCGCGGCATTAATCGAGAGTAAACCACTCTTGAACATGCTGCACTGATAAGAAATACGGTTGAATCAACTAAGATTCGGGCAGGGACGTTCAACTAGATATTTTGTCGGTACAGCTAAAAAATTGGTTATTTCAACTATTTATTGGATGATTTAACCAACATATTTTTGAGTCATTAAAATATTATGTTCGACCAACTATATATTTATTTGAACGTCACTGCCCGAATCTTAGTTGATTCAACTGTACTTTTTTATCAGTGTGTCAATTTCGTTTGTATGTAAGGTATAGTGTATTTATTATTTGTAAAAATTGCGATTAATGGCGGTAACTGGGACAGCGGTGAAAACCGGGCCGTTTACCTTAAAGTAGACCTCGCAAGAAACCGGGAAAATATTCAACTTTCTGATTAACATTCTGGGGGCAAGATTAACCCCCAGTAAGCCAGTAAGAATCCTTTATATTTAATTCCCCTCTACCGACGCATCTTCGGGGAGGGAGAAAATTAATCTAGGATTATATAGACGGTGAACAGTAAATTCGTAGCTCCGGACATTATCCGAGCGTCCTTTGCTTCATCAGCCGGGGTCGTTTTGCCCCGGTTATCGATGGTTCCGTCGTCGCTCGACCACCGTCCATTATCCGTTATTTGTGAAAGATAGAGAAGGGACCCAACAAAAAAAGAAGAAAACGACATAAAGTAGACCTCGCAAGAAACCAGGGAAATATTCAACTTTCTCGCAAGATTAACCCCCAGTGAGCCAGAAAGAATCTTCGATATTTAATTCCCCTCCATCGGCGCATCTTCGTGGAGGGAGCAAATTAATCTAGGATTACACGGACGGCGTAGCGATTGGGAAATCTCGCCTGTAGGATTACGCCCGACTATCGTCTGATCGGAGCTTAACGTATTGTTTCAGATACTGAGGGATATTCGCCAGGGATTGATGCAGTTGGGACGAGACGGACGAGGTCAGCTCCCCGGTGGTCAGTACACACATGCATATTTGTAGTAGCTCCGGGAATCGTGCGTTGGGTGAGCGCGCTGTTAGCAAAAACCATCGCGCCGTTTGCGCATCAATCACTGCTAAATGAAAACCCGATAAATTCGGAGCCGTGCGGCTTCGTCGAATATTAATTGCATTTAACGCCGATATTGAACGGGATAGAATTTCGACGCATTAACGGTAACGAGAATTAAACATCCTCGGAATCCCGATGTAAAACAATCGTCGAATCAGCACCGGTCACCGGTTTTATTCGCTGTAACTTTCTATCGGTGATTCCGGCGATCGGGGATCGACGCGCAGCCGGCGAGAAGCTTCGCGCCCGAAGCCCCACCGGAACCTCTCGATGTCTCGTTTCGCGTGTAATCTCGTTACATGCAACGTTCGCCGGTTCTCGCTTTCCCACCCCGCGCCGCGTCTCTCGACCATCGACCCTCCTTGCACCTCGCGGGTCACGGGAGCTCGTCAAGAGTTCGCTGCGGCGATTTGTTCAACGTTTGCTCCAAATGTAATTTTTTTTTTAAGGCCATGTGAAATATGTACCACGTGACATACGAGTGCGACAGAGATAGACGCATTTTTCGAATCAATGCCATGTAAAATCGGTTGACGTTTCGGATAAAACGGAAGCATCATCGGACGCGGTATTAAATTGCGTATCCGGTATTTTTGCACTCGACCAAAGTGCAGAAAGAGCAAAGTTTCATAAGAAAGCGTCTCCCGCTGAACGGTCGCTGCGCCAGCTTGCGCACGGCTAGGCGGTCACCCATCCAAGCACCGACCGCGAACGATATCGCTTGACTTGGTAGACCACGGAGCCGTGCGCCAACCGCGCATCCACCGCCGTCACCCAAACGTATATACATATATATATTTTTTTTTTCAGACGACACGTACATGTACGACGAGGACGCGAGATGCGGAGGCGGCGCCGGCGGCGCGATGCTCGCCGGTGGTCCCGGGCCCCAGCACTGGTACGACGAGCCGCCGTACGAGTCCGATCCCGAGGACTTCCTGATGGGCGCCAGCGGAGCGCCGGTACCGACGGCGACGATCCAGAACGGCCGCGTCTGCTTCACGCTCAACCTCAGACCTGAAAATCGGGGCGAGGGCGTTATATCATTGCGGACCGCCGGCGACATAAGCCTGCCGAGAGATCGAACACGCAAGGCCGCCATGTCGACGATGAGAGGTCTCATCGTGCCCCAGGGTCACAACAACCCTCCGACCATAATACCCCTCACGCACTCGAGGGCTTCGCGGGAGAGCGGCGACTACGCGAGCAGCGACGTCCAGGTCCGTTAACTCCGCTCGTTATTGTTACTGCCGTCTGCGACGATGATAGGGAAAATTCTACGATAACTCACAAGCCCAGCATCACTGACCCCCCGCACCCCTCTCTCGCCACTGTCTGTTTTACCCGCAGCTATCCGTCTATCTATGTATGTGCGACTCTCTCTCGATTACCTCGTTATTTCACACCGGTGTCTATACCGTAGTGTATTTCGATCACGTTGCCGATCGCCGTGCCCCGGGAGCTTCCATCGAGTCGACCCGCCGTGTCCCTCGACACTTTATCGGCGCGATGCCGAATAAACCTATTCATCGATGTGGAACCTTGCCAATTTTCCTTACCGCAAGGAGAGGGCCGGGAGAGATACCCCGCGCCACATCGCCGACGATGGAACTAGGCGTAGGCATGAACAAATTTTCCGTATCTCGAGACTCTCCCCCCCGAACTCCCCCTTCTCGTATATATTTATGTTCACTGTCGCGGTGTTTTATATCGACGCGGGGACTTTCGATCTTTCGATCTGTATATTTTCCGAACCTTTCTCGTAGAGCTGTGTACTCGGGACCTCCGACACTTGGGAGCGGTTACGATACGTACGGTATGACGAAAAAAAATAAATAAAGATGAATAGGGGAGACCGGGGCAAAATGGCACAGCGGGGAAAAACGGGAGTGTGAGAGCAAAACTCAATTTTCCAATAACTTTGGATGCCCAATTTTGTCCTACCGATACATCCAGATTTTTAAACCCGTTTTGCCGCACGCACTACCATCGCCACCATTTCAAAGTTATTGGAGAATTGCGTTTTATCTCATTATCCCGTTTTGCCCCCCGGTGTGCCATTTTGCCCCGCTCTCCCCTAGATGAGTTGAGGGTTGAGGGGAAAAAAAATGCCCGACACCGCACCGCTCGGCGTGTCTCGTCCCTGCCGTTTGAAAGTGCAGAGCATGAGCTCGGGACTGTCGACTGCGTCGGTGGATGATGAGACAATTAGGATCGGGGGTCGTCTGTCGCTTGCTGCAACACATGGAAACTACCGATATATGTAGCCACGATCCGCGACAACGTAACAAACACGATTCACCACCATTCCCGTACTACTGCGTCCCCCGACCCAATCAACGCCATCCCGCCGCAAGCATCGACGGGAACGAGCGTCGTCGAAACTGCTACCACCACTGTGCGCCTAGTGGTAACGGCGATGATAGCGTTACCGTCGGGGCTTCGCAATTCCAATCCGTTACTCGCCTCCAATCCTGAATATGTTCGTATTTACTTAGAATATGTAGAGACCGCTATATCCTCTGTTCTATTACTTCAATCCATCTCCATCTATATCTGGCTCTGTGACTATATATGTATATACATATGTCTAGATCTATATGCTATATATATATGTATTATATATATATAGCAAACCGCAGATCCATAGTAACCCACTTGCACGAGGCGATCCAGAACAAATATCAACATCTTCGACCCCGTAGGAAGTGAGAGATTGCTCGGGATTACGTAGCATCCATAACGCGCATTAAACTCCCTTACCGATTCCGCGTTCCAATCGAGTAATCGAAAATAGAGGTTTAGGCAAAAATCCCGATGAATCGAACCCGGAGATAGGAGAAACCGGGGCAAAATGAACTACGGATTTTTCAGAATAATTCGTTGGAATGACCGTTAAGGTTGCATCACATGTACATTCACAGCCAAAAGTGAGATTCACTGAGAATTTGAACACTTCGTTGAACGGTATAAATATCTGAAAAAATCAACTGTATTAAAGGTGCCAAGAACATTCATTTTGCATAATAGTTATGTCAAAAAGTTATTAACAATTTGCTAAAAATATCGTTGGACAAATAATCAGTAAACGTTTGTTTCTATCTTTTAATGAATTCGTTCATTTTCTAAAAGCCACGTGCTTTTTTTCAGAATTTTCTTACATTTCTGAAATTTTTTACGTAATAACAACGGAACCGTTTGCGCAATCGCCTCGAAAATATTTGTGTGCACTGTGAAATTGTCATACGAAAACATATTCGAAATTCGAGACACTACGGTGATCTTTCAAATCAAATTTTAAAAAAGTTGAAATGTAAGAAAATTCTGAAAAAATTCATATGAATTCAAAAAAATCAAGGAATTCATTTAAAATGAGAAAATTAAAGTTTTTCTGATTTTTGATACCGTGTCTGCCGTTTCACGATTCCGCGTACCAGTGTCCAGACACTAAAATCAAATTCCATCGTCAAAGTGTCTCCGTCATAATCATCGCGAGTTCACTTTTCTTTTCTGGTAAACAGTAAATTCATAGCCCCGGACGTTGTCCGAGCGTCCGTTGCTTCATCGGGTGGGTCGTTTTACCCCGGTCATCCCCGTACGATTTCCTATCCGCGGATGGTTCCGTCGTCGCACGACCACCGTCCATTATCCGTTATTTGTGAGAGATAGGCTGCGGTGCATTGAATTCCGGAGGATAATCCCCGAATGGCTGGCCCAGTTAGGGATTCACCATCGTCCTCGCCTCATCTCACTCTCCATCTATCCGCCTACCTCTCTGATTTCGATCTGCCGATTCTCAACTAACACACACGACCCGTATACCGTAAGCGCCGCCACGCACCCAATACACATTCCAATATCGAAGATAATCCTCCTAACCCACCAGCTGATACAGTTCCTACTACGCCCGCGTCCACCCCCAAACCCTGCACAGTATGTTTAATCTGCAATATCATACCGCTAAGCCCTTTAACGATTATACTATCTTCTGGTTATATTCTCCTCATAAGCCACACACAGACACACACACACCCCATATCTCGCCTATACGTTACGCCTAATACTAGCTGATCCCAGGTAATTTCCGTATCTGCCCCGAGAACCGCTGCACGTTGTTACCGTTTCGCCTTTTTTTTGCCTCCTCCCTCGCAATCATACCCCAGCTGGGAGCCCCACTTTTTACATCGTTTCACATCTCGCCAAGTGGAAAATACAAACGTAGAGTTCCTTCAATGGACCTGTTCGTTAGATACATTTTTTTTTATTATTTTCTTACGCCTCGCTTATAACCACTAACTCAGACAGTCAGAGACCCATTTAGTCAGCCATTACGTAAACGGCAATCGACATCGCTAGCAAAAGGTTGTGATCGATTTTAGAGCCGGAGCAGCGGCGAGGAAGGGCTGTCGCCGAGCCAGAGCAGCGACTACGAGGATCAAGAAGATTTAGCGAACCAACACACGCCAGCGACTCACACAGTATGTCAGCAGCGCATCCTCCTCTACATACTCTACATACCGCTTTTGTCATTCGCATCTTCGAAGCTCTCACTCTTTCGATAGTTATTTTTTTTTTTTTGCTTTTCTTTCGTAGATGTCAATTTTTTTTTTACGTCCTCGAGCACGCTCTTCTGATCCGCGAGCGATCTGTGCATGGCCATCCTCATATTTTCCGCTCTCGATCGACTATCAATTATGCTGTATCCAATTTTTATTCAAATGCTGAAAAAAAGAAAAGAATATAAGAATGAAAAATCCACGCTACTCCTTCGACACAGACATGAGATATTCACATCATATTCTGTACATTGATGGTATACGTCACCCGCGGATGAAAACCATGCGATATCCACCGACAAGTCGACCTTCACGAGAATCGATGCATGAAAAGACGCGACAAAATTTTTATTTTTGATCATTTTTTTTTCCATTTATCCCGAAGAAGGGTAATAAATCAAGAGACGATTGTGGAACGCGCTCACTCGTTGAGACGCGTCTTTCTTTTAATCGCTCAGTGATTTCGTCGATTGTCATTGATAATATCGTCAATAAGATCGTACCATTTATTAGTTTCTTTTTTTGCAGATATAAATTTTTATTTTCCATCGATTTATTTTCCTCGAGCACGCTTTTCTGATCGGCGATCGATCTGTGCATGGCCATCCACATTTATATTTTCCGCTCTCGATCGACTGTCAATTATACTCTATCCAACTTTAATTCAAATGCTAAAAAAAAAAAAAGAAAAAGGAAAAAAGGATGAAAAATCCACGCTACTCCTTCGTTACAGCCACAGACATGAGATATCCACATTATATTCTGTACATTGATGGTATACGACACCCGCGGATAAAAACCGTGCGATATCCACCGACAAGTCGACCTTCACGAGAATCGATGCATGAAAAGAAGCGATACCATTTTTTTTTCTTTTTTTATCATATTTTTTTTTTCAATTCACCCCGAAGAAGGGTACGAAGTCAAGAGACGATTGTCGAACACGCTCAGTCGTTGAGACGCGTGTCTCCTTTAATCGCTCAATGATTTCGTTGATTGTCATTGATAATATCGTCGATATGAGTTGGCAAAAATGTTCATCGGTGGATGACGAAGGGCAGGTTGAAGATTAATGAGAATCGAAATATTTCAGTCGGAAGCCAGCGCGCTATTGGACAGCGGAGACGGCAGGGTAGGAATAGCCGGTCGAGCGAGGAACCTCAGGCACGACGTGCAGAGAAAGATAACGAGGCTGAGGGAGGACCGTGCATCATCGGAGGCATTCCCTTGCAGCGCCAGCAGCGTCGAGAGCCTCCCGAGCGGAAGCGGCTCAAGTACCCAAGCTCTCGTGCGGGCGGGCAGCAATCACAGCTCGATATCCTGCGAGGAGAGAGAACCAGTGAGCCCGACTGCCATTGGACCGGTACTCTGCAGGGCGAAGGCACTCGTCGACTACACTCCGAGTCCCTACGACAAGGACGCACTGAAATTCAAGGTCGGCCACACTAAAAAAAAATCCTATGAAATTTAATGTACCGGTACTGGAAGTTTTTATGCACGAAACTGGCGTATTAAATTTCATGTACAATTATGGTGAAAAATTTACGTACAATATATTTTCAAGATTAGAAATACTTTACTTTTAATCGTTTACTTTTACTTCCTCATAGAGGAAGCTTCGTTGTAAAAAGAATCGTATGAAATTTAATGAACCGGTTCTGGAAGTTTTTAGGCACGAAACTGGTGGGTTAAATTTGATGTACAATTATAGTGAAAAGTTGCGCACAATGTATTTTCAAGATTAGAAATACGTTACTTTTAATCATTTACTTTTACTTCCTCATAGAGGAAGCTTCGTTTTTTGGGGAAAAAAGGCAGATTTTAATGAAAATGTGGTCAATGTTCCAAAACATCGAAAACCATATTTAGAAAGAAATGTCCGGATTTATGTGTCTGTATGTAAGTTTCCTCTATGAGGTAGCCTAAAATGCAGAAAATGCTTTCTCATGTTTCTCAAATTGAATCGCAAAATACTGTTAATTTTGCTCTAAAATCCACTAATTTCTCAAGACAATTGTACCTTAAATTGAATGTACCAGTTTTTGCATAAAAACTTTCGGTACATTAAATTTAGAATTTGTTTTTTGTAAAGTGCAGATATTCTTTCTAGTTCCCGAAACCGTAGCGAATAAAAGAATTAAATAGTCAAATAAAATGTCTTCGATCGTTTTCGCAGAAGGGTGACGTAATCGACGTGGTGCAGATGAACACGAGTGGACTCTGGAAGGGCGTAGTTCACAATAGGATAGGCCACTTCAAGTTCATAAACGTGGAGATACTGAACGAGAGGGTTCCGAGACGGGGCGAGCCGGAACGAACGAAGTGGGGACAGAGATACAGACAGAAGCCCGGATCTGTTCAAGAGCTCTTGCAGAGAATGAATCTTCAGGTGAGAGAAGAGAGGAACGATATCTCGCTCGGTGGTCGGACAGTTTCTCCCTCCGCCTCTTCGTCCGTCTTTATCCTCTCGTTCCTCAATCCTTGCCAGCCAGCCCCCCCCCTCCCCCCCTCTCCCACGAGACCCATTTCCATTCCCATCACTTGAGATGTAAATTAGGATTCGCCACTTCCACGCTCTCCTTTTTCATTCGTTGTTCCTTCTACGGTCGTCTGCGACTCCACTTGATCCTCGCTATAACATTACCGTAGTGTATTGCCAAGATTGTATGCATTGCTGTTTATTTTTATTTATTTTTCGTTCTCACGTTTATCACTGCCAATGAATTTGATCGTTTACAAAGCCACGAATTATCATTCGCTCAGGAACACATCCCGGTATTCGTCCTCAACGGCTACGAGGATCTGGAACTCTTCAGGGAACTCGAACCTGCGGACCTCGACTATCTGCGGATTCATCAGCCGGAACATCGAGCCAAGATACTCACCGCTGTACAACTTCTTCACGAATTGCAGTGTGAGTAGTTCGAGCTCTCGCTTACGACGTAATCGTCCACGAATCAAAGAGTAGATTAAGATTAATAATTACGAGGGCGGAGTCGTTAAGCAGGGAGTCTCGTTACATTTCCAACCAAAAGAGAGATTCTGATAATATTTCGAACCATTCTTAATGGGACAATAACCTGAAAAAACAACCATTCGGAAGGTGCTAAGAACATTGATTTTACAGATTAACTATTCCAACGAGTTATTAACAAAGTAATGACAAAAAAAAGTTTCAACAAAAAAGCCGGCAACCTAACTTTTCTTTGCCAAAATTCATTCGTCAATTCATTCGAATGCATATGGATTTTTGCTGTTTTTTTTTTTTAATTTTCGAAAACTCCGTTTGTCGAAGAATGTAAGCTATATTTGCGAATTTTTTCGGTCCAGCAATTTCTTGAGTGCGTAGTCTTTTTGCGAAGACATATCCAAATTTTCTGATTTTTATCGATTTTTCAAAACAACAACAAAAAAATTCGAAAATGAGAAAAAATCAGAAAAATTCATATATATTCGGATGAATCGACGAGGCAATTATGCAAAAAAAAGTTGGATCGCCGGTTTTTTTTGTTGAACAATTTTTTCTTTTCACTAATATGTTAATAACTTTGTAAAATTATCAATATGTAAAATCAATGTTCTTAGTACCTTCCGAATGGTTGATTTTATTCAGATTTTCGTTCCACAAAGAATACTCTCGAAGTCTCACTTGTGGCCGTGGATTTAATGAGACTCCCTCCTTAAAAACCATACATTTATATCAGTGCCTAAAAATTCTTATTTTAATTTGATTTTATTTTTTCGCATTCTCAAACAGCCGGAAGTGAGGGAGACTTGGCCTCGAGTTCGGAGGGCGACGAGATCAGCCGGTTGGCCCTTACATCCGGTCAGACATCCGGTCACTGTTCGCCGTTCAGCAGGCGACAGTTTCCGCGCGACTCAGGCTGCTACGACGCTCACAAGAATCCAACGAGGAGAACGATGAGTCCGGAGCACAGTGGAAAATTGTCGCGAGAGAACAATCTCGACGGCGCTATGCCAGCGAAGTGCGCGACCACTATCGATGGTGGCAACAGCCTTGCCGAGCTGAAGGATGATTTTCACCGTAACATACCGATCGTCGGAGGGACCGTTTCGAGAGACTGTCACGCTTTCGACAAATCGGCTGCGCAGCTTCGTGGCCCAAATCTGCCGGGCAACGTCCGCTTCATCGCCAAGAGAGGAAACTTCGGTGACACCGTGGTCATCGGCGAGGAGGCTGTGGCTCACAAACTTCCTCCGATGAGCTCGAAGTACGGACTCGGCGGTTGCGGCGATCTCGGTATCGGTTGTGAGAATACCGGGGTGACCACGCCGGCCGGACTGGGTCAGCGTGGATGTCTCAGCGAAAAATCCAGCGATTCCGGAGTTAGCTCGTCGAGTCTGAGCTCGGCACCGACGCCGAGGGACAAGGGGATCACCGGAGCCGCGGGTCACATGGCAAGCGGCGCCGCCGCACCGACGTCGACGGTCGTCACGACAGCGGCGCCGGCCGACTCGCCGACGAAAAATTTTGGCAATCTCCCTCGCGGCTCCCCTACCTCGCAAGCTTCGGCGAGCAAAAGCACCAACGAGACCAGTACCTATCAGTAAGTTCTCGTCGCGACGACGACACTGGCCTATGTGTATCTATAACTATAGGGTTTATTAATTTAGTACCTCATAGTGCAACCGAAGGACAAAAAAGCCAAGTTTACCTAATAAAATAACGAGCAGCTCGCTACTAGTCCCGGCGAGTTCGAGAGGACGAAAAAAAAAAAAATATCGCAGGTGGAAAAAAAAGTATCCGCGATCGGATACGCTCGCATGCAAATTACATACCGTTCCGATGTTGCGTAGCTTGCGTGCAAATTATATCGTGCGTCATTTACTTTTCCATCTGGGATACTCTCGTGAACTCGCGGAGAATACGACAAAGGTATAAGTAAGAGAAATGTGATACAGCGGACGCGTGAACGAGATAGAGTGCGGATGCTTCAGTGAGGAGAGAGTACGAGGCCGTCCCTGCCCGAACGATCGCCAATCGATTAGCATAGGGATTCAATAATCAACAGGTTCTGCCCACCTCGAATATTAAAACAAAAAAAATACTGCCAATGCCAAACGAGCGCGAAACTCGAATCTTCTTTTATCTCAATTTATCAATGACTGCACGATTGAATTTCGTAATAATTGACATATCGATCTAAAACTCAGGGTCATAACGAACATACCCGAAGGGTTATAAAAAAAAAAAAAAAAACACACAAAAACGAAACAAAAAGGAAAAACAATGATAACACAAATAGAAAATAATGTTTTTGTCGAGGGGGCAGAGTGGCTCGTAAGAGCGAGGCGAGACTCGTCATCATTGACATCAAGTACGTAAGGTTCTATGTATAATAACGGAAAAACGATGTGAATGGTGTATTATAAATAATCGAATAAGTGAAATGGCTGGTGGACTGATAAATTCGCAAGCATTGTCCATCGTGGACGTTCGACAATCTACTGGCATCGTTGCTAACGCGTTCAAGCTCCATCTCCGCTCGTGTTCGATGCGCGATTGCCTCGTTGTAAATTGTGTACATTATATCGATCGCGCGTAATGACAGAAAAAAAAAGAAACGTTGAAAGTTACAGATAAGTTTGCGAGGGAGAAGGTGAGAGAGAGTTGTGTGTAAATACGTGAATGGCCCCCTAGAGATCTTAAACAATGTTTTCTATCGGACCTAACTTTGCCAAAACTCAAGACTACCAGACTACGCTACATAGAGATTACATATGAATATAATGAAATAAAAGTGTAAAAGATTGAATGACGAGCTAAGGATAAATTAATTATAAGACACATACCTGCATAGGTAGGTGACACGAGTATGTGAATAAGTACAAGAATGTTGGATCTTGTGTACATTCTCTGTATAGGTAGAGCAATAAATAAAATAAATAAAAAGTAGACATCCATAGCGGAAGTGACCTGAACGGACGATTAATAACGGCAAGATGAAAGTAATAATTATTCGTCATCAAGCATAAATCCCTAAGGTTCACATTCGCTCGTGTACATACGCGACGAGACGACAACGTCATACGAATGAGCGTCGTGCTTTCATCTCATTCTCGGAAAAGCAAAAAAGAAATAAAATTAAAATTAAAGAAAATTAAATTAAAATTAAATCATAAATATATTTCCATTAATTAACGTTGCATGTTCACGTTTTCCATCATTATCTACGTAAGTAGACAAAGTAGCGCGAAACATGCTTACGACGATTATCCGTCGGGCCTCTCGGGCGCTGATTCTACGAGCCCAAAAACAATATACGAATAATAACGAATAAAAAAACGCGCGACTTTTTGTGCGTCGATTAGAGGAAGCAGAGCAAAAAACGAGGAGGAAAAACATTGACGGCGAGACAGTGATGACAGAATACATTCGCCGTTGCTGCAACATAGATTATCCGTTCCATCGACATTAAGATTAAGTGTTTAGCGATGAGGTAACATGTTAATTAGTTACGAGTTTATGGGAGGGAGGGGAATACATAAAAAAAAAAAGAAATAGACACGATAGTGATTTTATTAGCTCGGAAGGAACGATGCGCATTCGATGTAAAATTGAGTTTATTCTACGTAGACCCGACCGAGAGCCACAAACGTCGTTAGGTCGTTTGATACGTTCGAAAAACAAAAGGAAAAATGAAAAAAAAAAATGAAAACCCACTTTTTTAGTCGAGAATTTTATGTCGAAGTAAACGACTAAACGGAAAAGCCGAGGAGGCTCTACGAGCTGTACCGACGAGTCTCTCTCTCTCGACGAATTCTCCATAGATATCTTTATTGTTAAAAAAAAATCGAGGAGGAGAAGGATAACGACAACGTTCAACGACGTACTCGTGCTGCGAACGTTCAAAATTACGAGAACATTCGACAGCAGTCTAGTCCATTATCATCGCGCGATTCACGAGATTATTGTAAATAAAGAATAATAAAAAAATAATAATAAAAAATAAAACAATTTGTTTAGCGACGCTACTCTGCGCGCGTAGTAAATACGCGAAACGCTGAAAAACATTTTATAAAATCATTTTTGTATTTATTGATTCATTGCGGGACTAATGGTCACAATAATAATAATTTCTTATTTTTTTGTATTGTTTCGACGATAAATGTTAATTTATTGACTGTGGATCGATAGAAAATAAATGACGAAAGAATCAAAGAAATAATCTTTGTCAACGACTGATTATTCATGATACCTGAGTCCTAGATTTTTTTTTTACGCTGCAAATCGACTACATAAAGTCGAGCCATTCACGTTCTAAAAAACGATTGCCTGCCTGCAATTAGTATATTAATTTTCAGAAATATTAACGCGTTTCCTGTTCAGGATTGGTGGTTGCATCGCTGCACTTCGCGGGCACGTATATGTTCTGTCATATACTCGACAATTTCGGTAGCTACTTCGGATAGCACAGCCAATTCGATGTGCTCTCGATATAGCTATAATAGTTTGGAAATTTAGCGTTAATTTTGGATGGTGCCCCGGCAGCGCAGAGTCAAACTCTGCAGGACGCAACGAAACTCTGCTCTTGCGTGACCCGAAACCCCCACCGCTGCCGCCTTGCCTCTTCCGCAGCGACTAATTGGTCTCTCAAAGGTGCAGAATACTCGGCAAGTTTGGTAACTAACCACGGCAGCTCTTGTTTAACAACGATTGTTCTGCTCAGTTTGGCCAGCAACAAGCTCGTTAATAATAATTAATCGAGTTAAGTTACATTTGTAGAAGGACCTTTACCTCTTCATCCTATCTCCGATGAACGTTAGCCCGATCGTCCATAATCGTTTCAAATTTAAGTTTTCTTTTTCTCCGCATAAAGTAATTTTCCACGGTCTGCAGGGATTCTGCTGTAACTCTTCAAGAAGAAACATTTAAAGGTAATATATGCATTCAAAAATTTCCGCCAATACATTTCTGCCATATTTTGTGATATCAGATTCTGTTCGAAAATCTTATTGTTCGACCGAAATTGACTTAATGTCGGAATCCCTTTCTGTGTGAAAATTTCATTTTTCGAACGGAAGTGATGTCATGGCAGAAGTATGTCACTTCTGGTTTGAAAAATCCCATTTTGTATTAATTTTACTAACCGAAAGTCTATTTCCGCTGTGACGTCACATCCATTCGAAAAATGAGATTTTCAAACCGGAAGTGACATATTTTCAGCGTGACGTCACACCGGTTGGAAACCCAGATCTTTAAATAGGAAGTGACGTATTCCCGGCTTGCGTCACTTCCGGTCAAACATAGTAATTTACGATAAATAAAATTTACCGTAAATACCGTAAAAAACGTTTTCCAACGAGTCTGAGTTCGAAGCATTAGCCGATGGCGAGTGTTGCAATGCCACGAGTTAAGAAAAAGTAGACGAGTATCGCAGCAAATTTCACTCGACTCAGTGCAAAAGTGAAGGCATGCAAACGTGCGTAAAACTGCTATTTTCGCACCGACTGAAGTAAATTCGATTTTCAAACCGTAATCGTACTTCTCCCCTGCGAACTTGAAACGTTTAAACACACAGTCGCCTTATATTTGGAGAATCGTACACCATCATTTATCGTCGTTCGAAACAGTGAAACGTGCGTAAAACTGTTATTTTCGCACCGACTGAAATACACGCAATTTTCAAACCGTAATCGAGCTTCTCCCCTGCGAGCTTGAAACGTTTAAACACACAGTCGCCTTATATTTGTAGAATAGAACACCATCATTTATCGTCGTTCGA
>JAPYZC010002212.1:0-15776 GCA_030522665.1 Ichneumoninae sp. A BG-2022a
GTTTTCACAAAAGTAGGTTTAGTCGTGGCGATGGAAATATTTGTCGGATTGAAAAAAGTTTGTTTTCACAAAAGTAGGTTTAGTCGTGGCGATGGAAATATTTGTCGAATTGAAAAAAGTTTGTTTTCACAAAAGTAGGTTTAGTCGTGGCAATGGAAATATTCGTCGAATTGAAAAAAGATTGTTTTCACAAAAGTAGGTTTAGTCGTGGCGATGGAAATATTCGTCGAATTGAAAAAAGATTGTTTTCACAAAAGTAGGTTTAGTTGTGGCGATGGAAATATTCGTCGAAGTGAAAAAAGTTTGTTTTCACAAAAGTAGGTTTAGTCGTGGCGATGGAAATATTTGTCGAGTTGAAAAAAGTTTGTTTTCACAAAAATACGTTCAGACGTGGCGACGGAGATTTTCGTCGAATTGAAAATCGTACAGAAACGACTTTGGGCGAAACGGCAGTCTCGATTAAATATCGCGTGTGAAATCTTGTAAAATTTCGCTGACGATTCGTGTTTAATATTCAATTTGAAAAAGGAAAAAAATTATGCTCTCAATATTATTCTTATTTAGCTTCGTGCGGTTCCAAGACGGAACGACTGTAAAGTCGTTTGTTTACCAACGCCGCTTGATCTAGATCTTCGGCCACGCTAAATTTCCACGAGCTCGTGTGGCGTCGTCGCGTCTTTCCGACGAGGAGCTCCCGCGCGCCTCGAGACCACACGGACGGACGAACGGACGAGTCGAACTCGATCCGAACTCAATACCGCAGACCCGAGCAAAAAGTACCTATTGTGTTTCGCGTAATCTAACAAATAGCTCATCGGAGTTTGCGCTGTCAGGATTGCTCGATTGAAGTAACGATTTTTCTCTACCTGGACACAGAATTTAATTGATCACTCGAAGCTCTGCAGTTTTTTTTTTTTGAAAACTATAAACAAGCTGGTGTATAACGAAACTAACGGAAAAGCATCGCGGTTGTTCTGTTCGTGTCGTCGAGTATTCCGATGCAACGTGTTTTAAGGCACCAGCATACAAATTTGGTAAAAAAAAAAACAGGTTGATTTTCAAGTTTTTTTTTCAACGAAGGTATTAGAAGAACAGGGTCGGCTTTTTACACACAGTTAGTAAAAGATATTGTGAAGGGTGAATTTTTTTTTATTGAAAAAATATCACTTGACAACGGACTTATTAACAATTAACAAATAACCAACAATTAAGGTACTTTTTTTGTCGAAACGATAAAAAATCGATCTCAATAGTTTGCTATTAACAAATAAATGAACATTTTTTAATCATTCGGTCATCAGACAGAAAAAGTCATAATCACGGATCGGCCAAAATTTCAACTCAATCGGACGAACAGATTTTGCGACACGATGTTCGATTTAATTGTTAATTGTTATTTGATATTTTCCAATAAAAAAAAAAAAAACTCAAACGTGATAACACCTTGCAATAACTGTACAAAAATCCGACGTTGTCCTTTAAGTACCTTCGTAAAAAAATCGACCTTTTTTTTGGACCAAATGCTAACGCCGGAGTCTCAACGCTATCGAGAACAGTTTCGAATAGATTTAATAGCTGCTTTGTTTTTTTGTTCATAATTTCCGGTACCTTCCGGTAAATAAATTACCGGGACACTAAACCCCAATATACTTGTCTCCAGCCTCGCTGCCATGTAGAGCTATCAGCACTGTACGTGTTCCGAATATTTTGCGTTACGCAATCGGAACGCAAATCTTTATTTACTCGCTGATTACAATCTACCACATGCGTCTCCTTGGTGAGTGGCCCTATGGGCCTCGCGACTACCGCGATACGAGGTTTACATCCAAAGCAGCTGAGCAATGTCCCGAATGCTTTTTTTGGTGCAATATTCCGGCCTTCCGTCTCGCAGTTTCTACGAAGTATCTCCGTCGTTCTGCCATTCGTGCACACCAATGGTATCGCATTCGCTGCGACTTAAACCCGGGCTTTGTATCAATTAAATATTGATTCATTCTTTCTACTAGATTCTGTAATTTCTCGCGGGCCGCCACTGGGCGATTGCCAGGAACATACACTAGAATCGTCTGTCGGGACCAAGTAGATTTAGTACACGAGTGCGTGTAAATAGCGCAGAAATATCAAGTTGAGAGAAAGAAAGTGCGAAGACGGAGATCGCAGTGGGTAAACACAGAGATAGGTACAGATCAGACAAAAACAGAAAAAAACGAAGAAAGAAAAGATCGTACCGAGCGAACGTTCGTATGGGTATTTTTTTTTCTTCAGTTTCTATTTCTAAATATTTCCTGACAAATTCTTAATCAATTTAATTTAATTAAATCAATTTAGAGGCCAAATCGATACACACACTTTTACGTGACACTATATTATATACAAGCAGAGCAATAAGTGGAAACATACATGCTGTAAATAGAAATAATAATAACAATAATAATAATAATAATCCCAGGTTCCCCGTAATTCTCCTAGACACCCGAAATATAAACGCGAGTCGCCTGATATTTCCAGGATTTCCCTGAAGGTGGCAACCGCGTTCGCAAAATTGGGTGTTTCTTTTACTTTGTTTGTTTTTAGGATGGGACGATGGGTCGGATGACAAGAGTATGACGGGCGAAAGTCGAATATCGAGTGGCGCCCAAGGTCGACACGAAATGTCAGTCGTGCATAAACTTATAAAAGGAAAAAAAAATGTATGCGCTGATTACTCACATTTTCGCGTGGTCCGCCATCCGTTATTTTAATCGTCCCTTTCAGTGTCTTCCGGATCTTCGTAACACCAAGATTTTCGACCCCCTACTCAAGTCCCATGTGAAGGTCGTCGGGCTTCTGCTGGAACGATCGAATGGCGTATCTCCGCCACCAGAAACTCTAGACACTAACACACACGCGCGCTTTCGTGCGCGTCAAGATCGCAGAAGCGTCGGCGTGATTTTTATTCTCGACGAGGGTTTGCGTGAATTAAGCGGCATGTAGGTAACCGCGAGAGGCGACCGGCCGCAAAACACATACGCAGGTGACAGACGGGGACACCGCGTGCGCGCGCCAATTATTGTTTTGCTTTTTATCTGGCCTCTTTATGGAATTGGAACTCGCGATTGTCCGGACGCTTGTTCTCTGTCCGTCTGAACTGTCGCGACGTACGCACTCTCTTTGTGGGAAAGACACACAATGTATGCGACGAAATGGTGTGCCTGCGAGGGAAGATGAGCACGCCAGTCTTGACTTTTCGAGTTGGTCGATTGCGCCTGCACACACTCGACGCCTCTACTGTTGTCATCGATTCCTGACGACCGCCCCGTCGTCACACCGCCCCAGAGTTTGACTCGTGGCGACACCTCTCGAATGCAGAGTGAACATTTTTTTGTTTCTTCTTCGAAATGAGATAACAATGTCTTTTGTTAACAATGATAAAGGCTCGGGCTCGTTTATGAAATATTGATCGCGTGGAAATATCGGTCACGGTTGGGAGGCCGGGGGGGGGGAAGGATGTGAAGTTTATCTAAGTTGTTGCTGGCCAATGTAGCGCAGAAACTTCTCGAAATGAAACCTTCTTCGAACGATGGCGAAAAGGGTCCAGTCTGCGTTCCGATCGTTCCGTGTTCAGACATATTCATATTTTATCCACACTAAACCACTTCAGCTACAATGTTTCCAGATTTTGTAGTACAATTGATGACAATTGTTGATCAAAAGAAATACATGTAATAATCAATTATCGAACGATGAGATCATTTTTTTTCCTATTCAGAAAAAAGGTAACACAAAAGGTAAAGGTATGGGGTAAAGGTAGCCCATTGTTAATAATAAATAAGCGCGTAGGCTCGGTTATAAAACATTGATCTTATGTAAATATCGGCCACGGGTTGGGGAAAATGGATATAACGTTAATTTAAATCGTTACAGGCTAATGTAGCGAAAAAAATGTCTCAAATGAAACTTTGTTCGAACCATGGCGAAAAGGGTTCCAGTCCGCGTTCCGATCGTTCCGTGTTCAGTCACATTCATATTTTATCCCCACTAAATCACTTCTGCTACAATGTTTCAAGATTTTGTAATACAATTGATGAAAATCGTCGATCACAAGAGACACATTTAATTACCAATTGTCGAAAAAGTCGGATATTTCTACTAAACGAATTACACGATTATCGCGAAAAAGATGCAAGGAATAAAGGTACAGGTTATGGTCAATCGAGTTTCGTGACAATTCGCACGAAAAGAAAATGTCAAGCTTTGCCTCTTTCGATTCTCATAAAATGATAAATATAATCAATGTATTTTGTATTAATTGTATATCGGTTGGATTATGTTATATCATATTATCGTCTTGGCTTTGTGGTTTTTGCCCAAACATATTTTATTCGAGCCTAAAATTTTGTTCGCTCCGAAATACAATAAAATGCCAAAATGTCTGATTATGTAACAAGGATTATTAAACGATGATAATTATTGAGCGTTTATATGAATGAAGGTTTTAAAGAAAGTCCTGGTGCCCTGCGGACTGTGCGCTGCGGTGCCTGTGTTAAAAGCTGTGCCGGCTCCGGCCAGTCCTGAAACGCAGGAAAGGAAACTCGTCCGACCCTCGGAACTACCTATATATGTTGTCGAGGAACCATGCTCGAAACCAAAGCCCTGGCAAGTAGAAAATAAATAAATAATAGTAGAAAATAGAATATAGTAAATAGTAGAAAAAATTTGAGACTAAAAGTATTGTAAATTAAATAGTAGAAAAAAATGTTAGATTAACAGTATTGTAAAAAAAATTGCTCTAAAATAAACAAATGATTCATTCCAGTGCCGACGCTGGGCCGCCTTCGCTCCTGGAGGAAGGTTTCGGCACCGTGCGTAAAGGTGTTCAGGGTTTGTTGTCGGAATACTCATCCGTGACGGAGAATTTTAATACCAAAGTCAGCACAGGATACGAGCACAGTTTGCGTAAGAAATCTCTGTCCACTATTTTTTAATTTTAGAATTACCAACTCTGAAACATTTAAAAATAAGACTATGACGACCATTATTGACTATTTTCAGCAAAAATTGTCCAACGATTGTTGTTGTTCTTTGTTCTCTATTTTTTTATTTTACGATAGACTCTGAAACAATTCCAAAAATAAGACTACAGTTGTATACTTATGTACACTATTTTGAGCAAAAATGTTCATCCACCGATCTGACGAATATTTTCCATCGCAGTTATGTTGGACTATCTTCGCGAAGAGAGTAATACGATGCCACGTTTGGGCGCCGTGGGCATCGGCGGCTTAACGGGATTGGTATTCAGTCTGAGAGGAGGGAAATTCAAAAAGTTAGTCTACACGAGTACAGGTGCTCTGTCGATAGCCGCCGTCTGCTATCCGAAACAGGCTCAGGAGTCCTTTACGGCAGTCAAGCATTACGCGAATATCGGTTACAATTTCGTATACGGCGGTAAGTCAACCCTCGAAAGTAATAAAGCAAAATTTTGTTATTTTTTTCGTACCTACAATTCCCTCAATAAAATATTAACGGATTTCTTTTTAAAAAATGCACTTATGTTTTATTCAGAAGAAGGTCCGTGCGTCAAAGAACTAGAAGCGCCTTCCGATCCAAAGTTCTAAATTCCGGGGAATCCCCGAACTAACATAGGCTAAACTTAAAACTCCGCACGTTCGTCCTCCGCCCTTTCCAATCTAAAGTAATCCTATAATATAATCCTTTTCACTTATTTATCGTGCCGAGTTTCTCGAGAAACTTCGCGAATTTTTATCGGTGTATTAATCGGTTTTGCAGTGAAACCGGGTGACGCTAATCAACTGGAACTCAAGTGGCCGGAAATGCCGAAAATGAACGTCCCCACGTCGATGTCGGAAATCTTTGACTTGGCTGTCCATACCGGTGCTACTGTTGGTTCCTTCGTTGCTTCTTTAGTTGGCGGGGCAACCGACGCAATTATGGGAAATCAAGAGGTATACATTCCTTTTAATTTAAATTTTATCCACCCTTCTGTAACATTGAATGTTTTGCAGGAAAAATCGCCTCCTACCGAGACGAAACAGAAACCCAGTTAATTCAGGATCAATCTGGAATATTCTGTCAACACTGTAGTATATAAAAAGTTGTACCAACATGAAGAATAAAAAGAGAAAACGAAAATTGCGACGCAGGATTGTCCGAGTGCAGTCGTCATTTTAAGATAATAAATGTTGCCTGACCAAAATTTGACGCTAAACGTGTGAATCGACATTTATTCCTTACCCTCCTCGTCGGCAAGAAAAAAGACAATAGTATTCTTTTTACTCTTCCGAAACGTCTACGCGCCTTATGATTTTTTATTTTTTTAATGGAGGTGTACAATTCTTTAAAACCAATTATAAGGTAAAAATGTCCTATAGAGACTTGTATTCTCACAACTAAAAAACATAAACACAGTGAAAAAAAATTTGAACGTAATTTAAACGTATAGACACTGCAAGTTTTTATGCATAAACTGGTGTATTAAATTTAATGTTGTGATGAAAAATTAATGTTTAGTACATTAAAAACGTTGGAAATCCTTAATTTTTCATAAAGCACTTTAATTTCAATGAAGCAGTACATTAGTTTTCATCACAATTTTATATTAAATTTAATGTACCAATAAAAACTTCAAGTCGGGTACGTTGAATTGCAAATTTTCTTAACATTCCAGAAACAGGGTTGAAAGAATGGAACGATTCCATGAGTTATTAACGCAGGGGGTAAATAAGGACGGAACGATGTTCCACCGAGCATGGGCATGTCGATACTTCAGATTTCGTAAGCGTGCCAACAGAGCGACCGAGAAAATCCTTTCCAGAAAGAGTTTATCACCATGGCTGATGTAGCGGGTGAAAAACTGTCGAAAAAGTAAGCAAACACTATGTTATTACGTTTAAAAAGATTATATAATCAGCCGCGTGCTTTAATTTTTCAAAAAGAATCATTGGAAAAAAACTTTTATCCACTTTACCATAAAAATCATAACCTATATTATTGCGCGATTGAAATTTGGTCCTAACGCCACCCACGTCGTCGCACACGTACGTGCACGTCCTGACATATCGAGCCGGTTTCTTTTTCTTTGATTCCCACGTAAGCTCGAGCTTCTCGACTAAAAATCGCTCAAATTTCTTGTTCGTTCGAACGAGCGACGCGTCATCATCGATGCCACATGCGTTTGCGCTAACGTACGAAAAATATGCTCTCCTCTCTAACCAAACTCGTAGCTCGTACAACTCGCCCGGCATTTTATCGAGCATCTCTTCCCAACGGCGATCCTAACTCACGTTGTATCTCCGTTAGCGGAGTCTCATTAAAGTGGGTATTCTCGAGCTTCAAAAAATGTTATCCGCAGGAAAAACAATTGTCGACTAATTTTTTAATCGTTGCAGCGAATTGAAGAGGCGACTAAAGGCCGAACAGAAGGAAAAGGAAAAAGCTGAGAAAGAGGCGAACGCAGCGGCGCAGCCTGTGGCCAAAGACAAGAAGCCGACCGTCAACGAAGAGGAAATCAGTCCAAATGTAAATTTGTTAAGTTTTGGAATTATTTTTTATTTTTATATAATTTTGCAAGTTTTTAATTCTTTACTCACAATTTTTCAATTTATAAATTTTTTTTCATGATTTTGTAATTAGAAAAAAAAATTCTCATAATCTTGCGATTAAAAATTTTTTTATATGAATTATATTTTTTTTTCACAGGAATACATTAAGCTTCGTACACTGGCTGTCCAGCAGCTCAAAGCTAGCGACGAGCATCCCTACCCACACAAGTTCCATGTGTCCATGTCCCTGGAGAACTTTATTGAACAGTTCAGTGAAAGCTTGAAGGATGGCGAGGTATCGAGCGAAGTGCACAGCGTCGCGGGACGAGTTCACGCGATACGCGAATCCGGCGCCAAACTCATATTCTACGACCTTCGCGGTGAAGGCGTCAAGATCCAGGTGATGGCTAACGCAAAGGGCTACGAAAGCGAGGAACGATTCTTCGTTGATACGGGAAAAATTCGGCGGGGCGATATTATCGGCATAGTCGGAAGTCCTGGAAAAACGAGGAAGGGCGAATTCTCGATAATGCCGCGCAGTATCAAACTTCTCAGTCCTTGCTTGCACATGCTGCCTCATCTGCATTTCGGATTGAAAGACAAGGTGCTTAATGATCCAACGATCGTTACGAGCGATTATAGGAATTATAGAAATTATAAACATTATTTCTACATATAGAGGTAACTATATATCAGAGCTGGACAAAGTACCAAAAAAAACTTTAAGTACAAAGTACAAAATATTACAAGTCCCCGACGTATAATAGTACTTTTTGTACTTGAAGTATTTCTCAAGTAATTTTTCCAAGTACTTTTCGCAATTAAGTTCATTAAAAAACGGAAAGGGTCGCTTCACGTTTTTTTAACTAAACAAAAAAAAATGCACGTTAACATTATACTTATTAAAAAGTTTAGACAGATAGTCATATATTAATAGAAACAGGATGTCACGCTAGTCATCGAGTGTTCAGTGACTAGCGTAACATCCTGTAACATTCCAACTAGCCCAGCTCTGCTATATTCATAGTATGTGAACTATATACATTATAAAAACTATATATAGGCATTTCTCTATCCGTGCAGGAAACGCGATTCCGTCAGCGTTATCTTGATCTGATTCTGAACGACAAAGTACGCCAAAAGTTTCACATCCGCGCCAAGATAATCGCGTACGTTCGTAAATTTTTGGACGAAATGGGCTTTCTGGAGATCGAGACGCCAATGATGAACATGATCGCGGGTGGCGCGACCGCCAAGCCTTTCATCACTCATCATAACGATCTTAACATGGACCTTTTCATGAGGATCGCCCCAGAACTTTACCACAAGGTAAAAAAAAAAAATTACACGTCCTTACGGAATTTTTTTAATCGTTTTTCTTTCGATTCATACGTTCGACTGCGAAATCGACTTCGCGCTCGAGACCTAACCTACAGTTTTCTTAATTAATTTATTTTTTACTCGCAAAGATGCTGGTGGTCGGTGGAATAGATCGAGTCTACGAGATCGGCCGACAATTCAGGAACGAGGGTATCGACATGACCCACAATCCCGAATTCACTACCTGCGAGTTTTACATGGCTTACGCCGATTACAACGATCTCATGTCGATCACCGAGAACATGATCGCGGGTATGGTAAAGAGTATTCACGGATCTTACAAAGTTACGTACCATCCCGACGGACCGGAAGGTGACGCCGTTGAAATTGACTTCACTCCACCGTTCAGGAGGGTGACGATGATGAAGACTTTGGAAGAGAAACTCAAGGTCAAGTTACCCGAGGCCGACAAGCTCAATACACCTGAAGCTGCCAAAATTCTCAGCGATATTTGTGTTCAACACGAGATCGAGTGTCCTGCGCCACGTACGACTGCTCGATTATTAGACAAGGTACGTCAAATCTAAAGGTAGATGCAAAATATTGTTACATAAATAATGTACATATCGTTTTGATCTACAAATTTGGGTACATTTTTTTTCTAGTTGGTCGGAGACATTATCGAGGAAGAATGCGTAAATCCAACATTCATTCTTGATCATCCACAAATCATGTCTCCATTGGCAAAGTGGCATCGATCCGAAAAAGGCTTGACCGAGAGGTTCGAACTTTTCGTTATGAAGAAAGAAATTTGCAACGCTTACACCGAATTGAACGATCCTATCGTCCAGAGGGAAAGGTATGTATGAAATTATCAGTTATCAATGAACAACTAATTTTTCGACTGCAAGTGCCATCAGACCGAAAATACGTTTAAGCTATGACGTCATTTGCGGAAAATAAAATTACTTCCGGTCGAAAAATTAGATTTTCAAACAGGAAGTGAATTCACAATCAAATTTTTCAAATTTTTTTTTGTGACTTGGGATTGATGAAGTAATCATGTAAAATCTTTCACTCTCTTTATTTCCGAAATTTGTTAATAGATTTGAGCAGCAAGCCAAGGACAAAGCAGCCGGTGACGACGAGGCCCAACTCGTAGACGAAAACTTCTGCACGGCTTTGGAATATGGTCTGCCTCCAACTGCTGGCTGGGGATTGGGCGTTGATCGTCTTACAATGTTCCTTACCGACTCCAATAATATTAAAGTAAGCAATACAGTTATTCCGAAAAAAAATAATAATTACACCATTTTCATTCGATCGATGCTAAACATTTTTCCTCCCGACGAATTTTTACAGGAAGTATTGCTCTTCCCCGCGATGAAGCCGGACGATCCAAACAAAAACAAAGAAGCCACGGAGGAAGACAAATCGTCGGTCCCTAACAATGTGGAAACATAATCTCCGCGCACCGTCGTGCCCATGGCCAACAAACTCAATTCGATAATGAATAAAATGAAGAAAAAGAAAAAACAACCTGTACATGACTATCTTGTTTTTTTCCTTAACCACTCTTAGTAAATGTACGAAAATTATACAGTTTCCGTGCCCCGGTCTCGCGCCCACCATCTGCACGTGATGGAAACCGGGAAATTACGCTTCCTCACATAAACAGTTACATCGAAGCGAGTCCTTATATGCCCCTTAAAATGTTCATTGACCGTTTTTTCTTTGTTTTTATTAACTTTCTTCGTCCTTGACGAATTTCGTCACAGAATTGTAATGAGCTCCCAATTCGTACATATGCCGATGATAGGTCAATATGACCTTTTTGCTCGCCGCGAATTCCGTTCCTATGAGGTACGGTGCACCAGTCGCTTGGATCACTTCGATCGCGCATTGGAGGATACGGGAGAGCACCTGAAGCTGCAAAAATCGAAATTAAATTTTCAATTACGTTCCGTCCAACTGACCACATTATAAAATGTACAGATGTTTTTTTTCGCCCAAGTTTATCCATCACATAATAGCAAAGAGAAATATTTTATCTTCCCGTACTAAGTCATATAGCTATTTAAATATTCTAGTATTTTACTCGGTGGGAAAATAGAGGTTTTGCGGATACTTGCGCGTGCTTAAAACCCCCATTTTCACATTTTGTGAAATAACATTTTACGTTCTCTTAACTCGTATAATTGAGACACGCCCATCAGAAAAAGTTTTTTCGCACTAGTATCGTAATGTACCATATTCTAATGGTTTGTAAAGGGAGCAAACCATTAATAAATTATCAATATCACGAATACCTCAACAGCTCCACCCCATGCACTGGTCCTGGCAATGTTATCACAGTAGTTCTCGAATTGTTCCGGCGAGAACAATTCGTCGGAATCGGAGTTCGAGAGGAAGGGCAGAAAATCGTTCATGTTCTCCCTCAGATAAACGGACGTCCTGGTTCTGAGGTCTTGAAGGCTCAAAGGAATTTCACCAAGTACCTTGAGCTGATGGGTGACAGCGTTGTAAAGACTGGAAAGCCAAAAAAAATTGTGATTAAAAAAATTAATATTTGTGTAAATTTTTTCATTTTTTCTTTCACTGTATGTGAAAGAAAAAACAAAATATACGCATATGTATATATTTTTTTTTCTCAAAAAAATATTTGTGTTATGGATTATGTGTACATTCAAATATAAAGTGCCTAGTGTTTTCTATTCACCAATTGTAATTTCAGTGCAAAGGAGTAATTTCGTCAAATAAATAATAATTGAAATTAATTTTTTATTTTAATCAATTCTTACCAGTGCCCGTCGCTGGGAATTTCGTAAATCATCAGATCGCGTTCGACGAGTATTTTCCTTATGGTTTGTGTCTCCACATTTCTCTTGCCGAAAATGTTCAACGCTTCCTGCTCGATTATTCTTTCGTTGCGTTCTCTCTCCGCGTTTGCCTTTTTGTCCCTGCGCTTCTGAGCTTTGGAGACTTTTGGCACGTTTTCCGTAGGCTCTTCTTCAACCGCGTCAGCCTCGGGTTTGACTGGCTGAACCTCTTCTTCAGCCGCCGGGCCTGCCAGGGTGACCTGCGTTATTTTTAAATTCAGCGATTCCTCTTCGTGACGCTTGTCCATCTCGGACTCCAAACTGAGTATCTCCTCCGTTACTTCTTTCTTCTTTTTCTTGTCGCCCTTGCATATCGACTTTTTGAGAACTTGTATTTGCGCTGAAAATAAAATCGCGAGATTAACGAATCGGCGTTGTAAAGTTTTTTTGAGGCTATGTCGAACTCGGGTAACAACTTAAAAATTGTACCTTGCAGTTCCTTGCGTTCCTTCTTGTGTCTCTGTGACATTTGCTCCTCAGCTGCTGAATTTTCTGCCATAGCGAACAATAGAGGTTGCTCAATCGGAGCAGCGACGTTCCTCGCGACACTGTACACAAATTTTGTCTTATTGCGTCGACGATGTTACGCACGAAGCCGTGCACCAATCTCGGCGAAAATTTGTTAACGCGTGGAGCAAATCTCGATGTGTGCCAGCGTTTAAAACGAATTAATTTCTATATATAATTATCCACACTTGTTCCACGATTACATTCCAAATGTTAAGATCGTTGGTTAAGTTTTCATTAACGATAAGTGCGTGCGCACTGACAGAGAGTTTGAGCGCCATCTGGACGCAAGCAACTCAATAATTATTTCTCTCTCGCGCCAATGCTTCGCCATTTTTCCGCCAGCCAGCCTCGTTGTGGCCTCTTCGGTAGTAATTTTTGCAGAATTTTGCTCTTTCCGTGCAATGTTTATAAAGTGTTAATCGAAGAACTTTCACAATGACAACACTTTTGAAGGCCTGCAGTGGCCTCAGCATTGTCGGTAATTTTTTGAAACCAAGGTAAACAAATGAATATCCACTGTGGTTGCTCGCAAACTTGCGTTTGGGCGAGTCGGTCAGAGGATTGCAGGTTACCGGACGATACTTGTTTCCGTTGCAGGGCAGACATAACCAGTGTGCCGAGCCGCGGAAAGAAATTGTTGAACCCTTGGCCAAAGAAGAAGTATCCACCATGGCTACCGAAGCAGCATCGAGTGGTACGACAAAAATCGTCCGAATACATTTTTTAAATAAATTTTCACGTCGCCGACTCGACTCGTCCCGCTGCAATGTTATACGTGAAAAAAAACGGTAACCGCCGATCGGTCTTTGCAGCTTCACAAAGAGGACCTTACTCGTGAAAATACCAAGTTCGTGCAAGAGATGGTAGAAGCGCAGTATGGACGACAGACCATAGGACTCGGAATGCAAAGCTCGCCGCTCAAGGTTCAGCCGATAGAGCCTCAAACGGAGTGGACAGAAAAATCACGTCGCACCGGCCTCATAGCCAAGAAAATTGGCGTCTACCCCATCTGGCTGAAAAGTGGCAAAAAAGTTTTAGCCACTTTGCTGCAAGTAAAGAAATAAAATTATAGTTTTTCATGAAAAACAAACTGGCCTGAAAGGTCGAATTTTTTAAGACGTTCTTTTGAACTTAAGATCACTATTCGATAATTTTGATTGAATTTAAGGTCAAAGCTTGGCCCTAACTTCATTGTGTGCCGAAGATTCATTTTCAGTTCGAACTTAAGATTAAATCTCAGTTCTAACTTGGTCTTGTGCTTAAGTGTGATCCTAAGTTAGAACTTAAGTCTGAACTCAAGTTCGATTGTTATTTGAGTTTGAATTCAAGTTTGAACACAAGCAAGAAAGCGATTTCAATCTGAGGTTTGATCTTAGGTCCGAACTTACAATAGCATTTGAGTTCAGACTTAAGTTCGAAATTAAGATAGATCTTAAGCACATAATTAAGTTTGGGGCAAGCTTTGATCTTAAGTTCATACTAATGTCTTTAAATTCAACCCTTAGGTCATAATCTTGTTTTCTTTTTGTTTCAGGTAGTCGATAATCACGTCATCAAGTACGATCCACCGGAAGCGTACCGGTATGATCCGAAGCTGCGATCCAAGCCACCGATGAAAATCTTCGGGCGCCTGATAGTCGGCGCTGAAAGTACAGATCCTCAGAGGGTATAATAAAACACCATTTTAATTTGCTCGAATGATTATTTTAAAAAAATCGATCTGATCGATCATTTTTTTTCGTCGATAACAGTTTACGAAAGAATATTGCGGTATGTTCACGAATGCCGGTGTTATGCCGAAGAAGCTGTTGTCGAGATTTGTAATCACACCGGACGCAGCGCTGCAGCCCGGTACACCTCTGTTCGCCGCTCATTACAAACCCGGCGATGTCGTTGACATCAGAGCGCAAACGTACGTAGAATTTGCGGGAGCTGTTAATCATTTTCTTCGACCAGCGTCGCTGGGAAATTAATAATTTTAAAGTTAAGAAAATAAACATGTTGAACATTGGAAAAAAAATATTAAGAAATTAACAAAATAATTTAAAAAAGAATATAGCTTAGAGATTGGAAAAGAAATTTTAAGAAATACGAAAAAATATAAATGCTAAGAAATAAGAAAAACACACATTTTTGAAGTAGGAAAAGAAATTTTAAGAAAGCAGTAATCAAAAATAACTGCAAAATAATCGGGAGCAACGAGTCTTACATTTTTTTTTCGATTCCGTCTAATGGCCGATGGCTTAATTTTTAAAGGATGGACCGAGGTTTTCAAGGAGTAATGAAGCGTTGGGGTTTCCACGGAATGCCGGCGAGTCACGGAGTAACGAAAACGCATCGTAGGCCCGGAAACATTGGTTCGGGTGGCAGGAAGGCACGTGTAATGCCAGGAACGAAACTACCGGGACATATGGGAAATCGCCATCGTTTTTTCAGGGGGGCCGAGGTAATTCTTTCCTGCTACAGTATCCAAACGATTTGCCAGAAATGAAACACAGAGTTGACAATAAATTCGTTAAATATTTTTTTACAGATTTTACGTATAAATACTAAATACAACGTGATCTGGGTGAAGACTCAAGCTATTCCCGGAGCAACGGGCAGTCTTCTTCAAATATACGACACACGTCTGCCGCTTAGAAAGTTCAAAGAAGCACCGCATTTTCCCACTTACTTTCCGAAGGACGACGACGACATACCGGAGGAACTCTACGCCGACCACGTACATCCTTACGGTGCGCCGACCTTAGAGTATAAGGAAGAAGCGTAATTTTCACCGTAACAGTACGACAATAAACATATAATAAAGCGGTCTGGAGAGAAAATCATTGTGTTTTTTATTTAATAAATATCGTTTAACTCGTTAATAACTAACTGCTTTATACATTTTTAATCCCACATTACTTACCGATGGACGAGGACACAAGAGCGGAGGAATTCTTCGCCGACGAAGTGCATCGTTAGGGTGTGCCGACTTTAGAGTATAAGGAAGAAGCGTAACTTTCATCGTAAAAGTACAGCAATAAATGTACAATAAAGCGCTCCAGGGACAGAAAATCATCGTTTTTTATTTAAGGTAGTACTAGCACAATGACTGACGCCGCATAAGTTCGAGAGAAAAAACACAAAGATTACAAACACTTCTCGATGAGAAAAAAATCTGAAAAAATGCTAGCATATAAAAGGTGCTGAAAAGATTGTTTGTGCATAATAATAATTTCAGAAAATTGTGCAACAAATTACCTGGCAACCAAATTTTTTTTTATTACGAAATTGATTTATTAATTTTTCTGAATACGTATGAATTTTTCAGAATTATATCTAATACTTGAAAATCACGATTTTAAACAAATTTTAACATAAAGGAATCTAATAACATTTTGGGATCATTATTATGGACGAACAATCTTATCAGCATCTTCCATAAGCTTGATTTTTTTCGGATTTTTATCCGATCGAGAAGTGTTTGTAATTCTCTTTTATTCCTCTCAAACTTAGGCGGCGTCAGTCATTGCGCTAGTACTAC
>JAPYZC010002213.1:0-15457 GCA_030522665.1 Ichneumoninae sp. A BG-2022a
CGTGTTGCAGGGCATTGGCCGAGCCGATCGTGCTGCCGGATCCTCGTGTCTTATGAAGTACGATAAGAAAATTTGTTGGAGCCGCGAAGCTATTGCGAAGCAGACAATGGGTTGACTGCAATTATTCGAACACCAGCCTCATTATATTGGCTTCTTTACAGCGACCCGAACAGCAGTAATATAAATCACCAACTTTCTTGCACTGCACACGCCGCAATAATAACCCAAGATATACAACCTACAACTTCAGGACTACACCGTGCTGTCCTGTGCCGAATGCTCGCTCATATTTCAGTACCGCGATAACGTCTGACGAATTGAGCGTACTTAGAAACTCATTGCACAATAATTTGGACACGGTTCTTTTTTCACGAAGCACGGATCGCGACTCGCGAGAAGGCGAAGGTAACAGCAGGTTTTTTCTAGGATAAAATGTATCGAGTAACCCGCATTGCCCCCGACTCCCCTTCCAGCTCATGAAATCAGGGGTATAGTTGCGTTTCGACGTAAGTTTCATGTAAAAAAATTGTTTACCGTTATCTAAACGTGTAACACAGATCGATGGTAATTGCAAATTTGTCAAAGGAAATCGACAATTCTCATCACTGTGCACACTATGTACACTGGGTCTTCATTTTTTTTAAATTTATATATATTTGATTAATTTATGACGATCAAGAGTGCACCTGAATTACGCTGCTGCCAGGACCTTTGGGATTAACGATGGTTCTGAATATCTCACAATCTCCGGTGTCCATTGAATAAAATACAAGCTACATGAATATGGATAATTAGGTACATCGGTAGCTCTCGTGATGTCTGCTGTAATATTTTTTTTTGGTCTTGACCCCCTTTCATCCTTTGCGATCGACGGGCTGTACCTCCTCAACGAGAAAATTTCTTGCGTTTGTAATTACGCGCACGTGAGTCACGGTATGCGTGTTTTTGTTCCAAGCACCTACAAATATACGAGTTCTATGCTCGTAAAGCCGAGTGCGTAAATATTTTTCTACGCGTTTTCAGCCACGAAGTGAAGCACTTAGTCAGTGAAGGCTGGGAATGAAAAGCGATACGTTCTTGTTTCACATTCATTATTATTCAGCTTCACACCTGTGTTTCTTATAGCCACATATAACGGAAATTGAATCAATTACAAAATGTCGACGAACACGACTGAATACGAATCCGTCACAAGATATTGTCTAAAGTCAAACCGGTCTGAAATTCCGCGAATTCGTCTGGTTTTCCGTGATCTCGGCATTATTCATTATCACCAAATTCGCAATTTCTCGGCTCGTAATTGACATTTTTTCAAATCCGAAGTGCCGGTCGTATTCTACGGGAAAAATACATACGATAGGGTTTTCTGGAATCGCCAATGAGTTACTTCGGCCCGTCGCAGGCCGCTCAAAATGGCGAAAAACCGACGTGAACGGGTTGCCCTTCAATTTTGCATTTTTCGAGCAAAAATTGAAATCTTATTTAAATCTATAGGGTTACACATAGGTGGTCGAAAGCGAAACCTGGTCCATGACCAACCTCATAAAACGGGAAGATTCCAATGTAGTATGTTTCCCAAATCATTCGCGCAAAATGAGAAAATGTTGGCTTTTAAATACACTTAATAATGCATATGCCACTAAAAAATTAAAATAATGTATCATTTTAAAAATAATAATCAATAAATACCGTCACGCACACGTTCACGACTGTCCATCTAATAAATCGCCCTGGCTGTTAACCGTACTGGTCTTCGAATATATCGTCACGCAAACGACTTGAGTCCAAACGATTTTCGAACCATTCCAACCATTTTGCCATAATTTATCGTCACTCGGAGATACGGAGGTTGGCAATGCAGGTCCCAACTTGATCGAAAACTGATATTTGCCAAGGGATGGCGCTATGGGCCAACGCTGTCTCGAAATTGCGGCAATTTTCGAATTGTCCGAAAATTTACGCAAGTTTTTAAATTATTTACATATTTGCAATTTACGCAAGTTTACTGTCGATTTAAACGGTGCAAGTCGGCATGTGGGCGCCAGCTAAAAATCGCATTTCTCGACGTTTTGGACTATTTTAAGTACTCTGACACTAAAATCTCTTTTTTTTTTACGAAAACATAGTTTGGTCTATAGGGAAGCAAAAAAACCGGAATACAGGTATTATGGAAGTGTAGTGATTTTTTTTTTGCTTAAAAGAGTAGTGAATATGGCTGGTCCACATATCGTTAATTGCTAATTTCGATGGGCCACATTGACTGCTTTTACCACATGTCTCGAGGAAAATGATACTCGGTACACTTGCGAACATTTTTATAACATTTACCTTGAATCTCAAAGGACTCTGCTTTGATAAAGGTATACATTACGGATTTTACAGATCTTCCCCGGTATATTTCATATTTAGGATTATTGTTGAAGCACGTTGTAAGCGGAGTAAGCCAACTTGAGAAGCTGCAATAATAACAATTTATCACTGGCAAATTTTAGTGTCAAAACATATATCTTAAATATAAGTAGCTGATTACACTGTTGAAGTAATCGAGATTAAGAGTAATGACGTGGCCGGTCGTGAACTGTATGGGTCTCAATGTACGAGCCATTATCGTGAGCAAACTTCGTTTTGCGTTTATACTCAAAGAAGCCCAGTCCGATTCGAAAACGGCGTCGCCCACGGCTAGGCTCTGAAAAATAAAGACATTTGTCAATATGAAGCTTTACTACAGTGAAGTGATCTGAGTATCACAATCGAGGAACCCACATATCTCGGAGATAAAACGCATATCTCTATAGAGATATGCGTTTCTCGATCGTGATACTCAGATAATTTCACGATCAAAAAAAGAAGTATTCGCTGTCTACCTCGAGTGTCACTTCACATCCGTAGTAACAGTAATAAAATATCTGGACGGCTATGAAGATTACATATATGAATAACGATACGAATTCTGCACCGAATAACTTCATCGTCGAGAGCTTGAATACACTCACGCAAAGAACCAAAGTACTTATCGTGTACTGCATAAATACAACGAGGCCGAAAAGATCGTTCGATTTCTTGGCAAATCTAGGATTTTTTTTACATTCAGTCATCAATAAAAGATATGTATAAAAATAGATTGTCTGTATTGTGCGTTTTGTAAAAAAAAATCATGTTGGACGAACTACCTCACTTGAATATTTGTATGTGATGTTTGATGGACTTGGCGAGTAACTTCTTCTCTAAATTGGACATTAATGAATTAAAGTTGTTACCTCGACCAGTGTCACGGCTCTGATCGTTTATGACCTGCGACATGTCATGAAAGCGACATTTTAGTATATTCAATTGTGCACATGTTTGTAACATCAATCCAGGCAGCAGGGTGTCGAACGCGGTGGCGAGCGCGGCGCCTGCCATTATGGCCCCGACTTGTTGGCCGTAAGCGAGTGAATAGCCTAACAAGGATGCGTAATAATCGAAGGGTAGCCAGGAATCGTAAGGCAAAGCTCTTCGAGGTACGTCTTCCACGATGGATTTTATTATTAGACCACTAGCTGTTATTCCCACGAGTGCAGCATAGCATAAAGTATTGAATCTTTAAAGTGAATATACATAAATGCTACAGTGAGTCAACAAAATGTTGATGTATTTGTTGATGATCGTACTCTCTGAATAGTAGTAAAGAATCTGACGACGATTCGTCACAAGACAACTGTTGTTCCAGAATCCTAATTGGGGATTTAGTACATTTCGAATCGTATACAAACCTGATCAATTGATCGAATCTACGCTGAATCGCAAATTCTTTCTCGGTACTGGGTCGAAACGAATTTTTCTGAAGAATGTTTATCAACTCAATTATTTCACTTCGTTTCTTTAGTATATTCGCACCTTTGCTGCAGTCTGCGATCAATGTTAATAGAAGGAACGAATTATCGGCCAAAGTCGCGACGTCGCCAAATGAATTAACGAGTACTATTAATTCCGAAATAGTGACGGTAACCACGAGCATCGTCATAAACCAGGTGTAACAATGATAGAGTTTCGTTTTCCAACCAGGGAGCCAATGTACAGGCCGCCATATTCCGATAAACTGAAGAATTACAAAAGTGTGCCACAGCGTTTGCATCGCTACGAAATTTTTATCGACAATATTTCCAATGAGGTAAGAAGGGGTTAATCCTCAGCGAAACATATGTAACTGAGTCACTTACTTTTGCGTTGCGTTACCGGCGACAAAGTGCAGCCCTCGGAGACGAGCATTTTTCCCCCCCATTGGAATATTGATGACCAATTATTTTCAACCATCGTCGGCTACAATAGAGCTCGGGCAACGATCGATTTTTTTTATTGTAACCGTTGGGTATAACAAGAGGGATACAATTACATTGTACTCGGAATATCTTAATTATTCAAAGATTATTGATATGGAGTACGTACGCGTATCGCATCCTCCGTCTGCCAGTGGCATAAATGACCATCATTATCTGTTGGACATTGTCGGATCCGGCTTTTAGTTACTTCGGCGTTTGTTATTTTTACATGTATCGTACGATGAATGAAGAGGATAATATTTTCACCGATTTATTACTTTGACGATGTTTAACAACGTATCGGGAACGAAGTCCAAAGGTAGGAAAAGTACGTTAAATGATATGCCATTGACACTGCGGAAGTTTTCCAGATTGAGAGTCATAACGTGACTGCTCGTCAACTGGGCTGGTCTCAGAGTACGAGTCATTACCGTATATCGACTTCGTATTGCATTTATGCTGAGACACTCCCAATAACATGGCTCACGGCGATTCTCTGAAATAATAGAAATAATCGAGATAATAGTATATTGCGATACTAGTTCGTAAAAGCGCACTTCCGGCGATGGATGGGAAGTGGTTTAAGAAGCCTGAGGTCTGTTGTTGCGCGAGAAAAAGGGAGTTTTCAAAAATGCAATTTGGGATTTCCTATAAATTTCCTATATGTATAATAAATTCTGGTGTTTCCGATTTTTATTTTATGAGATTACACATTTTGTAACGTTACGAAAAAAGGGGCAAAGTAATCTGCCCGTGGTTTTTCTACACTTCATTGGAAAATATAATAAAAAGAGTTGAAATTTGAAATTTTCATATCGCTTTCTCATAACGTTCTTTTATTTTATTTTTTTGCGAAAATCGAATAATAAAATTTATCATAGAGGAAGTTATGCGCACAACCGTAAAACATGTGGAAATCATGTGCACATCACTTTTTTTTCCTCAAGTTATAACGGCTGTGTTTTGCAACTGTAAGAGACTATCGGATGTCGAGGATGTGGGAGGATTATTATTTTTTTTTTGAGATACGCGTATAGACGGCTATCAATGAATTCGACACGTGTTCGATGTAGTTGAACGTATAAAAATATTTTATTAAAAGACTTTTTATTAACCGGCTAACGAGCAGGCTTACTCATAAACTGTTTTCCTTTTTTATCGTTCTTGTCTCGCGATGATCGATCACCAAGGATTTCAATTACAACTATTTAATTAACTAATAACACGATACGCAAAATGGCGGCACCGACCGACCACGAACGGACAGCGTCGCCGCACACGTTCACCACACTCACGCGTACGTTCACGCTCCCTCGAACTCCTCAGTCGAGAGCCCTACGGCTACTGCTTATTTCTGATGCCTTTAGACAAGTTCATTCTTGCGCTTGTGCACATTTCACCCGTATGCAGGGTTATACATAAATTTCGAACGAAGCACTGAGGTTGCATCAATTAAGTGTCTGTTCATAACTTTCGTCTGAAAAATGGTACATAAGATTTGGACGGGTCTATAAATTTATTTGTTGCCAATTTCACTATTTTTTTCATATTAAAAGTACCGTTAGTTGGTACAAAAAGAAAGTAAAATAAAAAATTAACAAGAAATCAATGGCAGTTCAATAAAAGATTTATGAACAATAGATGATTGTGAAGGACACAAACTTTCTTATTTGCCGTGCACTGCTGTTCTAGAAGCCGTCAAGAATGACAAGGTATTAATAATCGATTACAGACCTGAGAATTTCATCAAACTTAGGCTAAATTGCTAATTCATCTTTGGACTTCAGTCGTTTCGTCAAAATATTTGTTGCTTTCCCGCATAACCCGATCATCGTTAGTAACATGAAACAGTTATCGGAGAGTGTTTTGACTTCATTCAACGAACTGACGCATTCGAAAAATTCTGGAAGAGTTACGCTCGCCACAAGAAATACTATAAAAGAGTATAAGTGTCGTAGAGTTTTCCAGCCATTGCACCGTTTGCCACATTCCGTTGCACTCGAGGACGATAAAACTGTGCTACAGTAGCGATATCATCGCTGAACGACAAAATTATGTAAATCTTGCAAACAAAATTTTTTATGTGTAGGGTAAAAGTGGTGAATATGGCCCACCTCGATTAACATGTAAATCAATGATATATGGACCGGGCCATATTCCCCACTTTTACCCTATGACCCTTTTCAATCGCCCTCGATTGTGCAAGTACAGTCTTCGGAGAAGTACATTTTGCCTCATTACTATTGAAAAGCAATTACTTTCTTCGTTCTCCGACTATCATGGAGCTCGGCTACCTATCGATTTTTTTTTGTAAATATGAGAATATAGTTCCATTGCACCGGACGTGCATATTAAATATTAAAGGGTTATTAATATAGAGTTCATGTGTATCTTAGCTTACACATCGCTAGTGTAGTATAAGTTATAAGGTAGATATAAGTATTAAGTTAAGAAATAAAATATGTTCAAAAAAAGATCCCGAATGCGGATATGTCTGTACGGTACTTTTTTTACTTAAAAAAGTGGTGAATATGGCCCGGTCTATATATTATTGGTAGCTAATGGCGATAGATCATGTTCACCGCTTTTATCATACGTCTCGGGCAAAAGGATACTCGGAATATTGCGAACATTTTTACAACATTTACTTTGATTTTCAAGGGATACCGGTACACTTGAATACAGGTACACATTACGGACTTTTACAGATTTCTTCTCCCTGTATATTTCATAGTTAGGACGATTGTTGAAGCACGTTGTACGCGGAGTAAGACAACTTGAGAAGCTGCAACAATAACGATTTATCAGCTGGCAATTTTGTGCCCACAAACATATCTCAAATATAATTAGTTGATTACACTGTTAAAGCCATCGAGATTAAGAGTAATGACGTGACCGGTTGTGAACTTTATGGGTCTCAAAGCACGAGCCATTATCGTAAGCAGACTTCTTTTTGCGTTTATACTCAAGGAAGCCCAGTCCCCTTCGTAAACGGCGTCGCCCACGGATAGGCTCTGAAAAATAAAGACATTTGCCAAAATGAAGCTTCACTATAGTGAAGTGTTCTGAGTATCACAATCGAGAAACACACATATCTCGGGTATAAAACGCATATCTCTATACATGCCTTTCTCAATGGTCATACTCAGATTATTTCACGATAAGAAAAGAAGTACTCGCCGTTTACCTCTAGTGTCACTTCACATCCGTAGTAACAGTAATTAAATATTTGGACGGCTATGCAGATTATATATATAAATAACGATACGAATTCTGTGCCGAATAACTTCATCGTTGAGAGCTCAAATACACTCACGCAAAGAACCAAAGTACTTATCGTGTACTGCACAAATACCATGAGACCGAAAATTTCGTTCGACTTTTCGGCAAATCTAACATTTTTTTAACATACAAACATCAATAAAAGGTTATTCATAAAAAATTGATTGTCTGTATTCTGCGTTTAGTAAAAAAATCATGTTGGACGAACTGTCTCACTTGAATATTTGTATGTGATGTTTAACACACTTGGCAAGTAACTTCTTCTCTAAATTGGCGATCACTAAATTAAATTCGTCACCTCGTCCAGCTTCACGGCTCTGAAAGTTTATGCTCTGCGGCATGTCATGAAAGCGACATTTTAGTATATTCAATTGTGCACATGTTTGCAACATTAATCCAGGCAGCAGCGTGTCGAAGGCGGTGGATACCGCGCCCCCTGCCATTACAGCCCCGATTTGTTGGCTGTAGGCGAGCGAATAGACTAACGGGGATGCGTAATAATCGAAGGGTAACCAGGAACCGTAAGGCAAAGCTCTTCGCGGTACATCTTCCACGACAGATTTCATTATTAAGCCAATAATCGTAAATCCCACGAGTCCAGCGTACCGTAAAGTATTGGATCTTTGAAGTCAATATATATAAATGCTACAGTCAGTCAATTAATATATACATAAATATACATATACATAATATATACATAAATGCTACAGTCAGTCAATAAAATTTTGATGTATTTCTTGATTATCGATTATCGTAATTTTTTACAGCAGTAAAAATTCTAACAATGATTTGTCACAAGACAACTGTTGTTCCAGGAGCGTAATTGGGGATACAGTATATTTCGAATCACATACAGACCTGATTAAACGATCGAATCTACGTTGAATCGCAAATTCTTTCTCGGAGCTGGGTCGAAATGCATCTTGCTGAAGAATTTTTGTCAACTCAATTATTTTACTTCGTTTCTTTAGTATATTCGCACCTTTACTACAGTCTGCGATCAATGTCAGTAGAAGAAAAGAATTGTTGGCTAAAGTCGCGACATCGCCAAATGAATTAACGAGTTCTATTAATTCTGAAATAATTACGGTAACCACGAGCATCATCGTAAAGCAGGTGTAACAGTGATACAGTTTCGTTTTCCAGCCGGGCAGCCAATGCACCGGCGGCCACATTCCGGTAAACTGAAGAATTACAAAAGTGTGCCTCAGCGTTTGCATCGCCACGAAATTTTAGTCGAACATATTTGCAGTAAAGTAAGACAGTTAATCCTCAGCGAAAAATATGTTACTGAATCGCTCGCTCCTGGGTTGCGTTGCCGGAGACAGAGTGCAGCCCTCGGAAACGTGCATATTTTCCCCCATTAGAATATTGATGACCAATTATTTTCCACTATCTCTGGCTACCGACCTTAGCTAACGATTGATTCTTTTATATTGTAACGGTTGGGGACAACGACAAGGGGATACAATTCGATGTCGATGTCGAAATGGAAAAAAAGAAAACATATTCTTCCTACGTCGGGGGTTATATTAAATATTAAATGGTTAATGATGCCAGGTACATGCGTACCGTTTCTTGTTACTATAGTCCCAGTAATGCAGAACATTCCGAGGGTAACTTTTTGCAATAATCCCCCGACCTATTTACTGTTTTTTGATGGTGGAAATCGCAAATTAGTATTAAGGTAAAAACTAAAATGTCTTAAGAAAACGGAGCGGGCAGACCGAAGTGCACATTATAATAAAAAAAAATTGATACGTCAAGTACTTAAAATTTGTTGTATGTTCTATAAACAAAGAGTTTATTATCTTTAAAGAAAGATAAAGAAAGAAAGAACCAATCTTTAAAACAAGTTGTATATTGAAATTTTCATAACGGTGTCTCTTCAAAGTTGAAAATTGAAAGTAACATCGCCTTCTCATAATAGACTTCTATTCGCAAAGCTTTTACTACCACAAAGGATTTTCGGTATTTTGGCATCCTCATAGAGGAAGCTTCACGAATAAAGAAACATTATGAGGAAGCGATTGTGAATATTAAACTTCTTTTACTTCGTCATAGAAAAAACTTTGTTCTTATAGAAAAAAGTTTCGAGATGTTGATAAAAACGTGTTCCGAATGTTCCAAAACATCGGAAAATAATATTTAGAAAAAAATGGGTGTGTGTGTGTGCGCGTCGTATCAGACCCGAAAAAATTGAAACTGATATAACTTGAGAACGGCTTGAGCTACCAAGCTGAAAATTCTAACGTAGGTACAGGGATGAATCCTTAAGGTTTCATTACATGTTTAGCAAAATACTTTCGCTCCTAAAAATGTTACGCGGTTTGGAAGTTTGCTATAAAAAACTGTCCGCGTGCAAGTTCTTACAATTGTTTAGCTCTCGGGCCAAGCAATTGTGCACAAAGGGACTGTTATCGACCGATGATGATATTATCGGTGTGCGCATATTGCTCGAGACACGTAGGTGAGTGGCGCGAACTTTTCAATAAGCCGTATACGTCTGTATTACAATAAATAATGTTTATTTTTTTACACAATCGTATTACGAACATGACAACTGAATTAAAGAGCGATATCAGTAAAATATATATACTGTAGATACGATCGTGTGTATAAATATAAATCTGTAAAGTGGCTAGACAAAAAGTGTACGGAAAAACCGCTAGCCAATAGCTAACTACTACATGATTTGTTTTTAACCCTTTGACTCGGCGTGCAGGTAGCATTTTGTACACCGAAAAAACAAAAAAAAAATATTTTCAGCTAAATATTGCATTATACCGACATATCCATAGAACAATCGCAATCCACCTCGCATTGAATAATAAAAAAATGAATCGTTTATCGCTCATTAAAAATTGATGTTTCAACGCCAAAGGGTCAATTTGTACAGACTACCTCAATCACATTTTCGTTCTCATCGCGAGGCAATGTCTTTTTTTTCCTCGGTTCCTGCTCTCGGTCCACGTCGAACGAATAAAAATATATTTGTACTAAAAATGTGATGACACGAAGTACTACGCTGTGTCAGTTGTTTACACGAAAACGTCGTACTGACTAATGATTTATCTAAAGAATACAAAGTAATTTGAATATGCGACGCAATCGATGGCAATCGTGGGAGGACCGTGGCGGGATCCCTTAAAAAAAAGTAAAAAAAATATTGACTGAAAGCTCAAGTGATTTGAAAGTTGATCCGTGGAAAAAAAGCACAATAACAATTCGGCTGTCAATGAGAATTGAGCTATTGCATAAGGTATATTACGCTACCCGATAAGTTAGCGATAACGAACTTGCACTGTTAACCGTGTCAAGGAACCTAGTACCTATTTAGCTGAATTTCAATCGCGTATCACAGACTGTCAATCCCATCTAATAAGGTACTTCCATAGTCGTCGTTCGTGCCTTCTACAGTTATCATTTGTTTCCTCCTGTTTTTATTTTATTCTTCTGATTGCTAAATTAATTACTCTTGCCCAATTTAATCTCAATAAGACGCTCGCAACAGCGCTTTAGTTATGTATAGATTCAATGATGCAATAACTCGGGATGAAGTCGTACCGGTCGGGTGTTATCAGAATCGTCGTGCGACCGCTCGCGGCTTTGTGATATCTCTCGATACACCCGTACTCGCGCGGTCTTTGATTTTGTTAACGTATCTCAATCTCTTTAATTAAAAACGCTCAACTTTTGAAACTCTATCCTATCCCCCTCTCATTATTACCAGTAGCGAGAGATGTTTTCGTTTTTTTTTTTTTTCTTTAAATGAATACAAATTTCATTGATCATAGGTGAATATTTGAGCCATGCTATGCAACGATTTCGCCGAACTTCACGTGACCGGTCTCTTTGGCGTGATGACTGGCGGCCTCCTGGCCGCTCAGCTGAATGTCGCAGTCCATGCATTTGAGCGTAAATTTTTGAACGTCCGTATATTGCCGACTAGATTGGGCCTCCCTCGCCAGTTGCTCCGCGACCGATAGTATCTTGTCGTCGTCCGTCGGAAATATCGTTTGTATGCTGCCACCCTAGTGAAAGAAATTACCTCACATCAGCGAACAAAGCAACAAACAATTTAGTAAAATTTAAAAAACTGTAAATTTACATATCTATCAGAAAACAAGTCTACCGGATAATAACTCTACCAAAAAAGCAGCCCTAACAACTCTACCGCATAACAACTCTGTCAGAGTCAAAATAAAATTCCAGCGGAATTGAACTAAAACTCTACTGGAATTGAAATAAAACTCTAGCGTTTTATTAAGTTTTATTTCCATTCCGGTAGAGTTGTATTACTTTATGGCAGATAATTTGGTAGAGTTACAATATGGTAGAATTGTCTTTTTTGGTAGAGTAATTATCCGGTAGACTAATTTTCTGGTAGGGTTGTGAGCTGTAAAGATGTAAATGTGCAAAAAACAAAACATTGTAGAACATTACCCATAAGATATCTGCATGAGAATAAATTTCATGGGAAGAAAGTTATAACCGCTGTGTTATTGCACAAACTTTGCTCAGGGAAGTTCAAATAATAAAATTCTACAAGCGAACAATTATTTTTCTTTCTAAAGCAGCGCATGGACAGAGACTCGTGAAAGATTAAATGTCATGTCAGACATCATCAGAATCATTGTAGAATGATGCTGAAGATATCTGCATAAGACTAAATTTCATCAAGTTATAACGGCTTTGTCTTACATTGCGCAAACTTTGCTCGGACAAGTTCACTCAGAGGATAAAATTCCACAAGCGAACAATTTCTTTTCTTCCTGAAGCAGCGCATTGCAAGAGATTCGCCAAAGAAGAAATTTGATGTCATGCAGATATCTTCAGGGTCATCTTAGATGCCAAACTTACGTCCAGAGGCTCCAGAAACAGAGGATCATAGTGTATGCCGTTGAATATGAGAAAAACTCTCTGAGCGTAATGTTGGTCCTCGCCGAATCTATTTATAATGGCGTTGATGCTGTCCACGACAGCAATTTCCAAGCCATAAAATCTTGACAGTATAGATAATTCTATGGCTCCTCCCCACGAGTCGGATCTCAAGATCCAATCGCAGTACTCCGAATTGGGCCTTCCCAGAATGGCTTCCGAATACTCATCCTGATCCGAAGCCACCGCATGGGCAATAATCTCTCTCATAAACTCCGAACAGCTGGGATCTATTTTGCCTGAAATCAAAAATTAAAAAAAAAAAAAACCAAAAATCCATCTCTTTAGTATCGAATGTAGATGGCGCCGTTGCGATAAAGTAATCTACCTTTTTTCGATTATTTTTTATTCATATAATACCATTGAGTACGTATCCGACGCTGGTGAAAAGGCACGAATTGTCGGCAGGAACAATTTTTTTCATCAACACACCTGGTATGTCGGCGAAACTTTCGCTATTTACTATGTGCGATCGCGGTATATCGGCTTTCTCGCGAATCTTATTGTCGATGACTTGTGATTTCTCCTCGACAATGAGCGTGTCGCCGGAGGTTATTCCGGTCTCTTCCAGTGTCGCCTTACCGTTCACGAGATCAAGGGCTTTAGGTGGAAATCCACCGAGTACGTTGAGCATATCGATCTTTATGCCAGTCAGCTCGGAGAGTTTGAATTTCAGTTCGGATACTCTGTCTCTCGGGGTCAAGCCGTTCACCACCTTCTGACCCGATTTGGTTTTTACCCTCAGAACGAAACCAGCCATTCCTTCACGGGGAGCAACTTTGCGGGAGACGCACACGAAAGAGATCGCGTATAGATGGTCTCGGCCTCCTGGTCTCTCTCTCCTTCACGGGTTTCGCGAACAACCCCGAAAACTTCGAGATCAGCTAATTGCCCGCTGCCACGTATTTCCCGAATTGGACCAACAGTCTGTCATATCACGGCCACGAATCGAAGTTTATTGATAATCTCACTAATTCATCGTGGTTCACTTTGATCTCTCGCTCTCTCGCGTGGGCGTCCTCTCTCGGATCTCCGAATTGCGACACACTTGGCCTACTAAACCCCTATTGATAGAGCAGTGTGCTCTCTGCACGATCCGACCGCTTGTCACTCGTAGTGCGAGGCCAGTGGCGCTGCTGGTCGACGCGAGATTCATCGCTCGTTGACTGTACATGGACTTTTGTTGATGCTGGGACCTCTTGTTTTTTTTTTGGCGCTCGGTATACAAACATCGAAGGGCAAACGCTCAAGCGGCCGTGTAAGATGGATGTTTTTTTCAGCCTACGGTGAGTCCAACCGTGCAGCTGCAAAGGTAAGTTCTTCGTCTCTTACCGTCGGCGACTCGCAACGTCAAATACAAAGAATCTTACTTTAATTATTTCTCAAGGACCGAGTAAACGGGTAACAGTTTACCGAGTCAAAGATCAATTGGTTAAAAAATTCTTCGTGTCGCATGCAGTAATTTAAGGTCACTCGCTGTGTCAATGATCGTGACAATCTACTTTACCTACGGATATCGCGAGACATAAGAACCAGGAGAATTCAGCCACGCGAGTGTATGGAAGAATATTCGTATTTATATTATATATATAAATATATATGTCGATATACAAATAATTCGTTTTGTTTTTTTTTCATAAATTAACGGGACGTTTTATCAATATATTAATTTTATAGATGATTGTGCGGTGGATGATGAGGAACGCGCATTATGTTTTGATCTTTTTGTTTTTCTTTTTTTTCGCTTTAACGATTACACATAATCGTTTTCCGTGAAAGTCAGTAGGAAAACGAGACACCCGGACAGGATGCCCAGAGCTGCTGGGCTGAGACTCTCGATGATTTTCTTGGCGACGTCCAACACATCGTTCGTTATCCCCGAGACACCGGACGCCCTCGAAGCCGCCAGAAAACGTATCGCCGCTCCGTTCGGCTGTGGCTGAAACAAAAAAGCAAAGAGTTATCGGTATGGTATTAACGCCATGCGAAACACTCGAGGTGTCTTCCTCACTCCGCTGGGAGCGTCAGTCACGTGACTTTCAACTCCTCTTAAACGGAAGTGAAATATCGCGGTCGGTAATGAAAACTGTAATGAACTTTTCTCAAGACCGCTAATTTTTTTGAGCAAAAGGCAACTTCGAACATTCGAACAATTAATTTTTTTCTCAAAAAAATTAGCATCATTGAATAAAGTTAATTTGAAAATTGCAACTATCTCTGTCGCAGGCACTGCTACCGCCGTCGATTTAAATCACCCTGAAGATATGTGCACGAGACTAAATTTCATAATCTTATATTATAGCTGTTGTGTTTTGCATCGACCAAACTTCGCTCGGGGAAGCTCACTTCGGGAATAAAATTCTACAAGTGAACAATTTTTCATTCCAAAGCAGTGCACTGACAGGGACGTGACAGAGATGAAATTTGATGTCATAGCAGATATCTTGAAGGTCATGGATGTAATCGAGTAGTAGTTACAAGTAATTTATTAGGAAGATGTTACAGAGGTTCTCGATCATTCAAGTATGTTACAAATGGCTTGGTGATTGCACGAACGTATGATAACATAATCTGCTAACGAGCCATCGACCTTGGTCCTTCTCGATGTAAATGATTTTTCAAAATACTAAACATTTTTTTTTCTAGCGATCTCTCCCGGCCGGTACTCGACGCTTGATCTCAGGAGGCAATGGAAAAAGAAGAACGACAATACCGACATAGCGAGGGCGATACGACCGCGGGACGCAGGGACCAGTGGCCAGTAATGCATTTTACGAAACGATCGATGGAAGGGTGCGTTTTTAAATTACAATAACTTTTTATTTTATTTTAACTTGATTTCTTTTTAGCTATCTCTCCCGTCCGGTACTCGACGCTCGATGTCAGGAGGCAACGAAAAAAAAATAAATAAATAACGACATAACGCGAGCGATACG
>JAPYZC010002214.1:0-15457 GCA_030522665.1 Ichneumoninae sp. A BG-2022a
AGAAATATTTCTATGCCGAGAAATATTTCTATGCCGAGAAATATTTCTATGCCGAGAAATATTTCTATGCCGAGAAATATTTCTATGCCGAGAAATATTCCTATGCTGAGAAATATTTCTATGCTGAGAAATATTTCTATGCTGAGAAATATTTCTATGCTGAGAAATATTTCTATGCTGAGAAATATTTCTATGCTGAGAAATATTTCTATGCTAAGGAATATTTCTATGCTGAGAAATATTTCTATGCTGAGAAATATTTCTATGCTGAGAAATATTTCTATGCTGAGAAACATTTCTATGCTGAGAAATATTTCTATGCTGAGAAATATTTCTATGCTGAGAAATATTTCTATACTGAGAAATATTTCTATGCTGAGAAATATTCCTATGCTGAGAAATATTTCTATGCTGAGAAATATTTCTATGCTGAGAAATATTTCTATGCTGAGAAATATTCCTATGCTGAGAAATATTTCTATGCTGAGAAATATTTCTATGTTGAGAAATATTTCTATGCTAAGGAATATTTCTATGCTAAGAAATATTTCTAAGTAATATGTCTATACTTGCAACGGGGATGGAGGGTGTCCAATTCTTGACAAGAGAGAGGAATAATACATTTCAATACGAATGCGAAATAACTTTTTCTGACGAGTGTGAGTTTGAAGCATGAGCCGAAGGCGGGTGCGCAAAAACGGCCATTTTCCCACCGAGAGAAATAAAAGAAATTTAGCGGACGATAAAGTTTCGCTTTTTCTCCCGCTCGTCAAGAATCATCCACTTTCCTATCCATTGCAGGCATGAAATAGGGCGTCTTAGAGTACTCGGAAAAAAAAATATCGTTGATATCGAGACCGTCGAATTAATGGACACAACGTTTCAGAAATAGGAAGTACCGTTTACTTTATTAGAGAAATAGAAGGTTGTTGTGGCTTAGGCGCCCTTCGATATGGACTATGAAACTCCCTACAAACTATGGAATTTTGAAACCGGACATTTAGGTTTCAGAAGATTTACCGGAAATTCGTCACTTCCGGTTTGAAAATCTCATTTTTCGACGGGAAATGCCGTCACACCGGAAACACGTCACTTCCGGTATAAAAACCGCATTGGTAAACCGGAAATGACGTATCACCGGTATGACACCCTGGATTCTTGAAATTGACACAAACAAAGAAACATCTTTCCAAAATATATATATAAGATTGGCAACTTTTGTTCCTTATATGTACGTACGACATAGATCTAAGTTTACAATGCCTGAGTTAAATTAAATAGAGAGGAATACAGCGAGTTTCTTTATATACAGCTTATATGTTATGGAGAATTGATATTTATAGTGTTATCAGTGGAGCGTCGGCAGATTTTTTCGTTCGTTTCCACTCGTTAAGATCAGCGAGAATTCGCCGGCCGTACGCGGTGTGCAGTTCTCTGAAAGTGAGCCTCGTTCGCGGCATATTTTCTGTTCTTCCCGGCGCGGATCTCACGCTCTGCGATCGCTGGTGAGACTCCGGCCGGTTGAAGGGATTGTGCCGCGTTCTGGGTGGCGGTTTCGGGGACTCCGGAGGAGGCGTCACAGCCGCTGTCTCTTCCTCAGCTGCGTCCAACTGACGCTGCAACTCCGCCACCATCAACTTCATGTAGTCATAGCTCGCGCAAGCCAGTGCTTTCATCCATTGTTCCATGGACTCCTGAAAGCATCAATATTTATAAATTTAATTGGAGAAAAAAAAAAATGCTGCGAGCATTTATATATGCACTGTGAACTTTTCATGCACCAGCTGATAGAATAAATTTAATACTCAGTATGTTGAATCGGGCTTCGCAGATATGTTCAATATACCGACAAATTAATTTGGCCTAACTAGTTAAACACCACCATTTATTCTACTGGGACTCCGTCATTGCAGCTCATTGATTGTTTAGTAAAATTGAAAGAAAGGAAAAAATTGAACGCGCAATTTGCATCAATTTTTTAAAACTCATCTACAACCGACGATGCACATATTGCTGGATTCTAAACGTATACACAGATTAATGGTGCTTAGCATGTTAATCATATGGGATTTGGGGCTACGGGTCCCTTACTTCGTCACCCAACAACCATGGTTCTAACTCTAATGTTTATAAATTTACATGCACCATAAAAATTCTACAAAAATTCATATAGGAATCATGAACTTTTCATGCATGAGCTGGTAAATTAAATTTAACACTCGGTATGTTTAACAAGTGCATATCGTAACAGAACTATCTTTGCTAACAGTTGTAAAATAAATGTTTAAAGCTCCTAGAAATGGAAAGTATGTAGTCCAAGAACATGAAGTTTTTTTGTATTGTCACTTTAAAAAAAAAATTTTAATATCTATTTCAGCACATCAAACAAAAGTTTGCAATATTTCCATTCATATCGGTGTTGCTATTTGGACTACAAATATTGTATATGTAAAAAGGCTCGTCCCATCAATAAAATAAATAAATAAATAAATATCATGCTCAGACAGATCATAAATTGAAGTCTCAATATTTCATGAGTCAGATTATAAAAGTAACTTTTCCATCAGTCGTCATACTTGTCAAGTAATACACCTCAAGTCAATATGCAAAAATCCATATTAACCCAATAAACCATCGACTGCATTTTATGAACTCAGCAAGAGTCGCAGACAAGTTACATTCACAATATAACTCACAAAATATTGAGTCCTCAATTTAATATTCCTTTGATCACGATACGATAGAATTTTCACAAAGCGACAATAAAACAAAACTTCATATACCTGACTTAAATTTAACGCCCGGTATATTGAATCAGATTTCTCAAATATGTTTAATATACCGAACAATTAATTTTGCCCAAAAAATGTGTACAATAAAATCTTTATATTTACGCTTTCTCATAAAGTTTTTTTCATATTAATTTTATACTGTGTCTATGTATACCTGTATACATATAATAAAATAGTAAATATAAACATAATAGTGTATCTACACCGAGCGCTGACGGGCCGAGAAATTACCTGGGACTCAGCCCCGAGGGAGTAACTTCTGTTGTTCGGCCCATGAAAAACGATCTTGAAGCCAAATTGTTCCTCGTCCTCGGCGAGTTCTATCGTGCATCCCTCCAGCACGATCATGCCCACCGGTTCCTTGTCGCCGCGACGATCGAAATAGAACAGTATATTGCCCTTGAGAACGAACCACCGTCTCTGATACGCGCGATTAACCTCGCCGCGCTTGTTCAGCCAGCCCTCGCGGTCGACCGGTGTCGGGGACGTCGCGAATGCCACCATGTTCTTCTCGTTTATTTTCATTTCATTTGATTACCAAATTTATTCAAAAGCGTTATCGCGCCTCGACGCGAGATTATATTTATGAGTTCTCGGGCTCTCTCCCGTACAACACGAATTTCTTCCGTAGCCTCTAAACGAGGCAATGAAACGTCACAACTGTCAGCGAGTCGAGTTTGGTTGGATCTAACGTAGGTTAGGTCGCGACACGCCACATAACCTAAATCAACGCCGTCGAAACATCGCCGTACGCGACACAAATAATAATAACAATTTCATTCCGTCGGGCGATCGGGGCTAGAAATAATGAGACATTTTTTTTCCATATATCGGAGTCATCGATTGTTATTTATTGTAAACTTGCGAGCGGGCGCGAAACATATTTAACGACGCCGCGCGCCAACGATAATCGATCGATGAAAAATATCCTCCTGTACAAGTCTCCGGAATATCCTAACGTCGACATAAATATAAATTTGAGTCTCTTTTTGCGAGATCGTCGATTACTTTTAGAGGGATGTAAGGGATTGCCGTTGGAAGGTGGGAAAGCCAAGTCGTTGCGGAGAGTTGTTATATGGGAATAATCTTGAAGTGAAGTCCGATGAGGGAGAAGACGAGGCACTTGAGATCCTGGACGAGGTAGTAGAAACACCTGAGGCCTTCGGGGTCGCGGGATTGGTTGACGTCCAGGAGCGAGCCAGTCTTCGAGGTCGTGAATGATATGTGCTCGTCGCCGATGACGATCTCGAGCTCCTGACGGCCGACGCGGTCCGGCTGCGGCCACAGCGAATCGTCCTCCTGCATTATCTCCGAGTCCTGAATTATCCTCTTCAGTTCCTCCATCACGCACTGATGAACGTAAGCCTCCTTCCGGATCATCGTGTCGTTTTTGTAATTGGAGTTGTTGGCGTAGCGCAGTTTACCGTCGGGCCTGAACTCGAACTCCAGAAACTCGTGACCGAATTTTCCCTTGTGCCCGACGTAGTATCTTATGTAAAAGTCCGTCGACATCGTCGAGAAGTTCCCTTGGATTCTCTTGTTGTTGTTATTAACCTCGAGTAAACGAGGCGGACTGCACCTCAAACTTTGTTCGACGAGCCGGTCTGTGTTGGTTCGACACGACGCGTAAATACGATGCGCACAAAATCGGAAGTCTCGCTACGGTGAATTGGTTATGGATGCGCGCGCATACGCAATGGCGACTCGTCGGCGCTTCCGGTAATGTCGGTCGTTCGAACGCGCTTCGACATCACCGAGTTCTTCCCTTGGATTCTCTTGTTGCTGTTATTTATTTATTTATAACTTTATTTATTTGTTTATTCATTTCCAACAGGTCTCTTAGATTTTCTCGGTGTTGTCATTAATTCGAGTAAACGAGACGACACGATACCTCACATTTTGTTTGACGAGCCGGTCTTTGTTGATTCGACACGACGCATAAATCGATGCGCACAAAATCGGAGGTCTCGCTATGAAGAGATAATAGGTTTGTGAGTGGGTTGGTGCAGAGTGCTCGATTTTACGTGGAAGGTATATCTATATATTGAATAATTATAAATATACTTTCCGTACTCTGAAAACGAACAGACCTATTTATAGATGCCCGCGCATACGCAATGGTGACCGTCGTCACTTCCGGCAATGTCGTTCGTTCGAACGTTCTTCGACGCAGACTTAAAAACTTGTTAAAAAAAGACACTTTTAGAAAAAACGAACCCTTACATTAATTTATTCAGTACATGGCCGAATATACACAATTCTTTGATGTTAATTGGATCCTTGTTACCCTCGATCGATAAGTAACAATGGATTAATCACACTTGGATTAATACCTCGTTGCAAGAACAGTCTGAATTTCATTCTTTTTGTTAATTTAAAGCTGCTAAACTAAAAAATGTACAAGTATTGAAAGGGGACGCATTTGTTTTTATGCTGGACGAAAGAGCTGGTCGCGGTTGAGAATCGGTAAGGTGAAGCTGGTACAGTGGATCGTATCGTCGATCGAAGTCTTCGCGGAAACTTAACATAAACATACGATCGAGACAGAAGAGACGAAAATAGATTCGTAGTATGTTAAATTTTCTATACAAAAATCTCGTTCCGTAGATTCGAAACTCTCACTATTTACATTTTAACAAGACGCGACGCTAGATGGAACAATTTTTTTTTGTACATAATACTCTACGAAGAGTTGGCGGATGTCTTCTGTACAAAATTACGAGTTCAGAAGTACACGACGTATTAAAAAATGCTGCACTATCGCGGGTGCAAGCGCTCACGTAAACAGTTATCTATCTCAGCCGCCTTTGGCTTTCAAGCTTCCCCGACACTACACAACCATAGTTCTAAAAGCCTCGTAGCACGGCGCGATATTCGCAATCGTTTTCTTCTTTTTGCAGCAAAAAGCGAACCGCGACGAATACAATAGTTAATTCTGAACGTTAATAATAATAATTAATAAGTTTCATCGAACTATCATACAATCTCGCCGTTTTCATCGAGGCTATTATATAAAAAATATATATTTATAAATATTCTACAGCACTCAACGGATGATAGTCAGTTGCTATACATTTTTCTTTCTTTTTTCGGGACCCGCGTTCCGCGCACGCGCGCTATCGTCTGCGACATATTCGATGTAACGTTGACTATGTAGCGATCGACAAAAGCGACTAACTGTTTGTCGTTCGTACGCGTTGGATTAGTCTCTCGAGCGGATTATTATGCGACTAACTACGATAAATTATTACTTGTCCGCCGAGTTTCAATCGACAATGATTCTCGGACGTTCACCGGTCACGGTTTAGCAGCAGAATCTTGCGATTCGCCCTCGGCCTCCTCGTCGGCTATGAGCGACGTATCCGACTCCGTCGAATCTGAAACAAAACCCACAACGTTCTCGTTAGTCGTCAGTGTCCGTCCGAGTCCTTTGAGGTGGCCGATGAGAACGTCCACTCAGAGAGCTCGTTTCTTTCGGACGGATTACAAATTTTGTTTGTCAACTACAGGAGGTGTACACGATACGTCGTTGTAATTTCGTTATAAACACGATGATAGACAGTATAAGACAGAGGCGTAGAAGGCTTATGGCAGTAACAAGGTTTCCCCACGTTTTTCCTCTAGTCTCGTTCCAGTAGAATCGTCGAGTCCAGAGAGATCGGTAGCTATGCAGGTCTGACGCAAGAGAAAACATTTAACGCATTGGACAGACGGACAAGTATAATCAGTAGAACTTGTCGTGGGTCGATGTCATCGTTAGTAAGCGAATTAAAACAAACAAACAAAAAACACATTGTGTTATTGGCAAATGGCATTCAATGGTCGATTAACGATTATTGAGGTTTTAGATTTGATCGGATAATATCTGTATGCAAAAAAAAAAACCATAGACAAAGCGTGAAACCGGTGGTCAAGTGACGTAGCAGTAAAAGCGGCAGCGGGAAAGTTTAAAAGGGATTTATGTATGAATGATTAAACGATGATGAATAACGAAAAAAAAAATTAAATAAAAAATTTGATAGCACAAGATGAAACGTCGAAAATAAATGTGTAAATGAAAAAGTACCAGATATACAGCACACTATCAGGTGAGGCCCATTGGTGATCTATAAACGCGTTGATTCTGCTTGCCCATTATTCTTAGTATCTAGATATGTGTCTGCAAGAAAGATATTCGTAAATTATAATAAAAAAAAATAATGTACGTGCAGTATGAGCAGTGTGCATACCGCGGGATACATGAATTATTCGAGCACATTTCGTCGCGGGAGAAGATCTAAAAATGAAACTAAAAAAAAACCCGCGTGTCTTAATAAAATATTAATATTTTTTAATCCCATCGAATTTGTGGTTTCAACGCCGTCTACAAGCAGTTGTTAGCTTATAAAAAAACAGGCATACCAAAATGTGAACAAAGAAATTACATGCCAAAAGTATCTCTACTGTTTAACTTTTGGATTCCTATTTGCAAGCAACGGTCGAGACAGGTGTTTTTCTGTTTTGTGCTCGATTGTCTGACAACGGACCAAGCGATTATTACTGTGCGAAATGTGCAAACTTCGTGAAAAGATCGGGGTACAAAAAAATTAATCGTAAAGATAGCCCAAAATATTTGTTAAGGTGATTCTGTAACACGTTAAGCACCATTCTCTCGGTGTCTGAAGAGTAGGGAAGTAGTTTTCCTGATTATTATTATTATTTTTTTTTATAGTATGTATATCGTTGCGATAACATAAACTCGCTGGAACATAAAATAAATTTTCATCACTGCTGTAATCGCGTGAAAAAGATCGCGCGCTAATTGACGTGGAGTTGCCGCGTTTAACAAGTTAAGCGCCACCATTTAATTCTATCGAGACTGTCTGTCATTGCAGCGCATCGATCGTTTGGCAAAATTGAAGGAAATAACAAATTTAACTGGCGACTCGCGTCAATTCTTTTTTTTTACTAATCGAGAATCGACAGTGCACGAATTGCTGGATTCTAAACGGATATACGGATTAATGGCGCTTAACGTGTTAATCATCAGGGATTTAGGGGTACGCTACCTTACGTCGGATTCCAACATCCGTGGTTCTAACTCCAAACTTGATAGCAACTCATGCACTGTGCAGAGAAATATAATCGTAATAATAGATCATTTCATGTTTCTATTTTTTTTTTTAGTATGCGTTAGAAATGTTTATTTCATATTCCAACGCTGCCGGCGCGAGTCGGACTATTGTTATAGTAATTCTCGTAAACGAGGGACGGAGAAGTTCGCGACTGAGAACGAGCCGATTTAATCGGGCCGATCCTATCGCCGTCCCACTTACCCGCTATGGTGAGATCGACCATCGCCTTGTCCTTCTGTATGTGAAGGGCGGTCAAAAAGAAGAACAAGCTTCCGATAACTTCCACGAATATCGTGAGGAACAGTGAGTACTGCAATGATCGAAACTCGATCGACGGATCCTCCGACGTTACGTTGCCGATATCCGTGATCGATGACGAACTCGTCAAAATTGGTTTCAGAGCTTCCGAAAGCTGATGAAAAATAAATGAAAGATCTCGTCGATTTTTACAAATTCGCAACGATATTTAGGGAAGTTGGAGCAGTTCACACTACTCAAATGAGTGCTATATTTTTAAAGTCGTTTATACAAACTTTTACGTATCATTTGATTATAGTGGAAGGTTATTTGTATTACAGAGAATGTTCTTAACCCAGAAGAAATTAATTTCAATGGATTTGAAAAAACATTAACTGGATTGTGCTAATTTTCGAAAAGGTACATATTCGTTCAGTTTTTTCAGAGAATAATCCATAATTTTTTATCGATTTTGATGTATTATGCTTCATTCTCTTCCTTGAAAGATGCTCGGGGAATTCACCATCTAGATATTGCATAGTAATTTCCGTTTAAAAACGACAGCGTTTTGTTTATCCATCGAACAAATTTCTTGATAAACAAACAGCTGTATTTTTTCAATGGAAAATACTATCGAATATCAAGACGGTGAATTCGTAGAGCATCGTTGGAGGAAGTGAACGAACCACGGTATATAATTGAGCCAAAATTACGGATAATTCTTTGAAAAAAACTGAACGAATATGTACGTTTTCGAAAATTAGTACGAACCAGTTAATATTTTTGCAAACCATTGCAATTAATGTTTTTCCAGATTAAGGACATCCGCTGTAACAAACAACCATCCACTATAATAAATACATGCGTAAAAGTTCGCACAAACGAATTAAAAAATGTAGCACTCATTTGACTAGTGTGAAGCGCTCCCACCTCCTTAATATAAAAATATGTTCGTTCGATATTCACCACTCCTATGAGGTACGGACTACCCGCATCTCCCAGCGCGTGAGCCACCAATATTTGAAAAGCTTCGGCCGTCGATCTTCTCGTAGGAATGACAACGTACTGAAAAAAAGAAAATACATTGACTCATTGTAACGAATGCTCCTTCGCGAGATTAATCGCCCAGCTTCCGGTTCGGCTCACCAGCAGCATATCGGCGACGATCGACCAGTTGAGGTTCAGCGCCAGCTGACCGAAGAATATCAGAGTGTAACAGGACATGGAATGGCTGTTCGCGACGACTATCGCGAAGAATATCATTGGAGCACTGATGAGAAGTCCGATCGCGCATATGAGCGGATCGGCCTGATGCCAGTAGACGCGGAGCTTCTGGGCCATTATCGAGCCGACCGGAACGCCGATCAGACCCGCGAGCATGGCTATTAAGCCGAATTTGTAAGCTACCCTGAAACAAACCGTACGTATGAGTCTCGTTTTTTTTATCGGAGAAGCCTCCGGTACCGGAAAGATCGCATACTCGTTTATATCGACGTCTTGGCCGTTCGACTGAATCTTCAATCCCAATTGAAGGAATTTGGGTCCCCACCAGGCCATCGCCCCGGCTACGAAAGCCACGCACGTGAATCCCGCCGTGGAGAGCATGAAGCTCGGACTGAAAACGAATTGATTAATAATCGCGATAATAATTCTTTCCGCGATAACATTAAAGGAGCGCGTACTTTTTGACGAGCGCTTTAACGTCGTTCGTCCACGTTGTACTCGCTATATGGGATCCTCCCTCCTTCTCGCCTCTGACCGGATCTCTGACAACGAAGAGTATCAAAAATATCGCGATGGCTCCGAGTGCCGGTGTTATCCGGAGTCCCCATTGCCACTGACCCGTTAGCCGGGCCGTTTCGCCGCCGGTGATGTATCCGAGACCGCTGAAAAAAAACGTCGCAGTAGCGATTTAAAAGAATATCGATCTTCTGCCGTAAAATTAAGGTTACTATATCGCTTACCTATTTTGCTGAATACGTATGAATTTTTTCAGATTTTCCATTTAGTTTTGAATTTTGTGTTCTTTCACACATTTTTTCCATATTTAAAAAAAATCAAAGCTAATTAAAAAATCTGAAATCATTCATACGTATTCAGAAAAATGAACGAATCATTTTCATTAAAAAAAAGTTTCGTTGTCGTGGAATTTGTTAAACAATTTTTTGATTAATTCGTCAATAATATTTAGGAATTAAATGGAAAATTAATCTTGTCAGTACCTTTAGTATGCATGCATTTTTTCAGATTTTTATACCATCGAGAAGTATTTGCAATTTTCTCTTATTTTTCTCGAACTTGTGCGAAATGAGCCCGAAGCGACATAGCTACCTTAAGGAAGTGTCTATTGGGACCATAAACATGCACGGTATGTACACCATGATGCGGTCAGGGTATAATTACATTCTAAGGACAAATATACTGAGATACCGTGTACGATATGACCAATTTCCACCGAATACAGTCGGGTTACATAAGCCCAGTTGGATATATCGTGAGTATCACGATACCGTGAACAGTAGTTCACGGTGTGTGCATCGCGCCACAGTACACTTGAGGAAAAGAAGTCCAACTTCGAAGGTACCGCGATGCGATATACGTTCTTCTTCTTCCTTGTAGATGGTTTCATGTCATAGGTCAAGTACCAATTACAGTATACCTTGTGTCTATTACGATACTGTATAAGTGTAAATTTAAACGGAGCCTAAGTAGCCGTAATGCTGTGCACTGTTTGCGCATCGGGAGCGCCAAGCTTTAAAAACGCAGAATCTAAAGCTCTCTAAAGCTTTCCAAAGCTTTAGAAAACCTTTACACCGCGCAGAAAGTTTATTATAAGACGGTATTGTTCAAAGTACATTTATCGCGAGAACCGTCACATTACCGTGGTCATAATATGATCAATGCAGAAGATTGACAGTAGCTAACCGATATCAGCATTCTGAATTCGGTAATAGTAGTGACAGTGGCCTGACCACTACCGGCGTTCCAGTCACACTCGCTAACCGCTATCGGCGTTCAAGCGATAATAGTGTCTAGCCGTTCGCTTTTAGCTTTCTAAACTCATCATATTATGGCTACGGTATATTTATGCTTCTAACGGTAAATGAATTTGGAATAATAACGTAGGACAATAAACGCACTGTACGATGTACAGATGGGCCTTTGTAAACGATACCGTGCGCAATGCGCAAATGTAGATTTATACCGTATTATAATAGACGCATAGTATGGCGACATCACGGTATTTTTCTAGTTGGGCTTGTTCTTCTCAAGCATACCGTGGGGCGATGCGCATATCATGTGCAACATCACAGTATACCCCACTGTATTCCTACTGTGTCCCGCGGGAGTTGGATATACCATGCACGGTATGAGAGTATATTTTCTCTGGGAATGTAATTCTACCGTGGCCATGGCACGGTGCCCATACTGTACTCGGTATTGTCCCGGTAGACTCCGAAAATCAATCCGACACCACGTATAATACTATGAGTAGCGGCTGCAGTGGTAGTATTAGTGCCAACCTTCCAACCGGTATAGCGAAGTAGAACAACGCCAGCATCTTCGATCTCGTGTCCTTGACGAACATATCGCTGATTATAGTCGGCGCTATAGTGGAGTAGCTCGCCTCGCCGACTCCCACGAAAGTTCTGAAGATGAGGAACCATTCGAATGTCTGAAAACATTTATATTCTGCTACAGGTCGGGTATGAAATTTCCTAATGCCCACTACGGGAATTATTATTATTATTATTAATATTCAGAGAAACGAAGTACAAAGTAGTATAATCTGCTTCAAAAAACGTATATCTAATATCAGATAAACATATGAGTTTATTTTTAAACTGGTTCACTGTTTCAGCGTAAATAACCGTCGATGATAACGCATTCCACGTGTCGACTATTTTGTTAGAGAAGGCGTGTTTCCATGTATTAAAATTAAAATTAGTACACTGTGCTACAGGAAGGGAAGTTGCACGATTTTCACCGAGCGTGAAGTTTGCTGGCCGGGCCAAGTGAGAGCAAAGATCACACATAATATATCACATCATAATATTGCCACATTTCTTGCATCGCAAAATCGTCATATACGCCAATGACCATTGCTCCCTTTGGAGTAATAGGGTTTCCAGAGGGAGTGACGAGCCCTATTACTTCACTAGGGAGTCGTGAAACAGTACTGCGCATGTGCGCGGATTAATAACGATCATTGGTCAATTATAGGCGATTTTCCGCCCGATTTACTCGCAAGGAATGTAGTAATTTTAGCTAAGTCAGAAGAACATCGGACGTTATGCTACAAAGAAGGGAAGTGCGCGAGTAAGTATGTAGCTTACAATACTTTTTTTCCGATTTCATCAAAATAACCGCATTTCCTCCATCACAAAATTGTTATATTCGCCAATAATGGTATTAATCCATGGTTGCCACGAAACTCTCCAACTGAAATTCCCTGACCCCGGTTTTCCAGAGCAAAAATTTAATTTTTCCAGTCAATCCATCGGGGTGGGAAAAAACAATTAAAAATAACGTAAAATGTAATATATAGTGATTATTAATATTTTAAACTCTGTTCACAATATCAAAAGTTCCCAACGAAATTAATAACACGACACAGTTATATATGTGCTGTATATAGTCGACAAGTTTGCTGAAACGAAAAATGTAGACGTCATGCAGCACGGAATTAATCAAAAAACATCAGATTAAAAAAATGTCCAGGGTTTTTAAAAAATTCCATGACTTTTCCCTGACTTTTTCAGGTCCCAACAAATTCCCTGACTTTTCCCGGTTTTCCAGGTTTTCCAGGTCCGTGGCAACCATGTAATCCAATTGCCTATCAGGGCAATAAGCCCTATTACTCCTCCGTTAGTAATAGGGCTTCCAGATGGAGTAATAAATTCTATTACTCGATACGAAGTTCTGGATTAGTACTCCCTAGGGAGTTGTGGAACAGCACTTTCTGGGGAGTTGTGGAACAGAGGTACTTTCGATTCAGCGTTTTTTCGTTATTAAAACGTAACTGTGTATACATTACGTATGCACAGTTACGTAATATCGTTTAAAAAAAATACAGGGTATTTTTTTTAAACGAATTCGTACCAAAAACCGAATGTGCGCATACGCACCATCATTATAACGGCATATCGAAAGCACCTCAGCACTCTCTAGCGAGTTGTGGAACAATTACTGAGTTTCCACCAGAACTGAGAACAGACTGAAACGAGTCTGAACTAGTGGCAAAATTCTAGTTAATTCGAAACTTTCTAATCAACAGCCAATCCCATTATTGAACTTTGAGTGACAAGAATTTTTCCACTAGTTCGGAGTAAATCTCTGCCTGAGCTCACCAACGGTAGAAACTCGGTAAGTACTCCCTAGTGAGTTGTGGAACAGTATTGCACATGCGCACAGGTTAATAACGATCATTGGTCTTTATCCGATTTTTCACCCGTGTCGCACACAAGGAATATGGCTATTTTTACAAAGTCAGGAAAAAACACAATGCCAGTCCTGTTTTTTTTGTATGCAAGCAGCAATAAGAACTTTGCACTGCAGATAAAAAGCCCATGGATAAAAAATGTACATCGCAGCATGCAAAGATAATTAGTCGCTCTCTTGACCCGTGGCATTATTGCGAAACGTTGTTTACCTTCATGTAGGAGCCTACGAGCGTAGTCAGACACCAGAGAAAAACTCCGCAGCTCATGATTATCTTTCTATTGTAACGATCGCCAAGGTATCCGAAGAGGGGAGCGAATATCATGTAACTGACGATAAACGCAGTTTGCAGGAGGCCTCCGACGTCATTTTTTATGGTAAAGTCTTTCTGGATGTCTGGGAGGATGCCTGCGAAGCAGAGGTTATGTTTAGCGAGATACAAAAAAAAGCTGCGGAGCGAAAATTTTTACGTACCCGCTATGGTCGTGCGGTCCATGTAATTTATGAGATTTACGAAGCACAGAACGAGTACGGTTGCCCATTCTCGGGCTGTTATGACCCGCTCGGTCGACTCGGTGCGTTTTATCTGCTGAGAATTGCCGGTCGTCTCCTGATCGTCGTTGACGACCAGATACTGGTGGGAATTCATCTGGGGTAACCTTGGCTCCTCCATTCTCTCGCGAGAAACAAAAAAATTTCGTCCGCCGTTTTCGTGGCTTTCCCGCGAGCTTTGTTCAATCAACCGTGTTTCTCCCGGACCGCGAGTCGCGAGGGAAACTCTTGACCGTTCCGCAGCCTGTCAAAGTTCCTACGACAATGCGTCGGGTGACATAACCATTCTTTCGAACGCAAACTGGTACACGCACTTGGAACAAGAAAAAATGGTCACACCACTTTTTTCTCGACGAACCAGCGATCGCCGACTGTCCCCGCGACTGTCTGCGGCCGCCTCTGCGGCTCTCTCAAGTGCAAGATTAAACTAATCGTGTGGTAGTGTTGAATGTCAACACTCTGTCATAACGTCTCTTCATGTATACTGTATTAAAATACGTCATCGCGTCTATGAAATGCACGGCACTATTTTGTACTGTGCAGTACGCAATATTTATTTAGCTTTTCGTCGCGCGACGACTCGGATGGCTTTTCCGGGCAGCGCTCAATTGAGTAACGTTGTACATTCCTATCGAATCATTTACCGAGTTTCCACCGTGAATGAGATCGAGCCGAGATTTACTCTAAACTGGTGGAAAAATTCTAGTAGACTCAAAATTTACTTAGGGGATTAGCTGTTAACTAGAAAGTTTCGAATTAACTTTAATTTTGCTACTGGTTCAGACTCGTTTCAGTCTGTTCTCAGCCCGGGTCGAAACTCAGTAATTGACTTCAATATTGCGCGGGTCGTGTCGTGCCGATAATTTCGTCACTTCCGGCCTGGAAATTGAGAGTTTCTAACGTCGAGATCGAGATGCCGAATTGAGATGCTAATGTAATGCAAGATTAAACGAATCGTGTGGTAATGTTGAATGTCAACACTCTGTCATAACGTCTCTTCATGTACACTGTATTAAAATACGTCATCGCGTCTATGAAATGCACGGCACTATTTTGTACTCTGCAGTACGCAATATTTATTTCGCTTTTCGTCGCGCGACGACTCGGATGGCTTTTCCGGGCGGCGCTCAATTAAGGTGATGTGACACACACGTAACAATGCTCAGATGGTAACAAATCGCTTTCCCTATTTTCTCCGTGATGGTTGATTCTTCGACCATAAAAATCAAATTAGGTTTTTGTAGGCAATAGATATAAGTACGAAAACCTAATTTGCTTTTGCTCGTCGGATCAATCGTTTTGGAGAAAATAGGGAAGGCG
>JAPYZC010002215.1:0-24476 GCA_030522665.1 Ichneumoninae sp. A BG-2022a
TCGATCCACGGTTCATTCCTTTTCTCGGTAATCGATTATTGCAGTCGCACATCGATAATTAATTGGTATTCAAGATCTCAGATGTAGTTTTTGACCAAAAAAAAATGCGAATTGGATTCGCAAATGTTATCAACCTTTTAAAAAATAATACTATGACAGTTTGATAGACAGACACACTTGTGTGGACATTTTTTTTTCTCGCCAAAGGCTTTCGACATTATTCGTGTCACGAGGATAAAGTTAGAGGCACAAAGAAAATCTTCGCGAATAGGGTTATTTGAAAATTGAACGTTATTTATAGACACTAGTCGATCCACGGTTCATCCTCGTGAGATGCAATTTTCTCTTTAGAAAAGGCTTGTTATCTTTTTAAATGATTTTATTACACATTCGGCACTGTAAATTATCGTAATTTGTAGGATAAACAGTGGCTCGTGGTGGGATTGGAGGACTCGACAGAATTGGTTTCGTCCAGTGGAACAAGCAGATATTAGATCAGCCTATCTCGTGCAGACCGATATCTCCTGAGACAGCAACCGAGCTAGCCGAGAGCGATTACAAAAATCTCTCGGCCACGTTCTCCGATCCAGATTCCAGGCGAGCATGCAAGCACGCTGGGCCTCGAGGCTTGGCTCTCGGGCACGATAGACACGACGACGTCGTCACTCGTTATAGCCATAACTATATTCCATCTTGAACGTGGATCCACGACGAGATGCACGAAGATATAACCGTGCTAAGAGATCTGACGATCTTTGCGAAAAAGTGGGTATCGAGAACGAGCCGGCGATCGATGCGGATGCGTGGCCGATCGTTTCTATCGAGGCATAATCATTTTTCCGAGACTTCACTTCTTTTTTTTCTCCCTCTCTCGTGAAAACCAACGATAACATCCAGACACGCGTCGGTGCACCCAGAAAATAATTTATTTGACGGCCACCGTTTTTTTGTTTAAGTGAAATATTTCTTTTAAATAAGTAAATAGTTACTAAATGAAATAAACATTTATTTAAATCAAATAAATATTTTACTTAAACGAAATAAACGGTGGCCGTCAAATAAATTATTTTTCTGGGTGTGCCCGACGTTTCTTAGAACACCGAAGATAAGGTATTTTTTTAGGCGATCAAAGTCCAAAGCCCACGAAATATCTCTCCGCCGATACAAAATCGATTTTTCACTCATTGACACAGAACGTGGATTTATTTTTTCTTCGGTCATCGACGAAGCGATTCGACACGAGTTCTTGTCTGAACAAATTCGTTTCTCGTTTTCGAAGCCTGTGCCGTTTTGTCTCAAGTTCGAGGCTACTGTTGTGTATCAAACTCGACACGGGGGACGAATTCTTAACAGCGGTGCGAGATAGTTCCACATCGCTCGTATGATATATTCCAGTACTGTACTGGTCGTACCGTACCAGTACCATACGAGCGAGCTGTGTTGTGCATATTTCTCGATCACTGGCACGTAACAGAGAAGCTCTCTCGGCGGAGGGGGCTGCGAGAGCTCTCTCGGCTCTCGGTACGGACACGCGAGCGTTGTTACTGACAAATTGGCAAGTAGGTAGGTCCTTGCGGCACGCCATACTACCATGCCATTCCTCGCTATACATATCGTGTCTGTTATGCTGTCTATCGCTCCTGGTCTTGCGATAGACCGGCGTAACATGGCGTTTTGTTTTTCTTCGATACTTTTTTCTTTTTTACCACATTGTTTCTGTGCCAGTGAGAAGACGCGATCTCTCTCATCGATAATGAAAGGAAATAATATGGGACCTCGATTAATCTCACGTTTAATTGGATATAATATAGATCGCGACGCTTGATCAAACATAATTATCGGTATAACGATGAGACGTATGCTTCCTCTTGTTACGATCGTTTTTTTTTAATTCTTCGCACTATATTATACTGCAACATAAGTATTGTAATTACAATCCGGGAGTTAACCAAGTTCGGTATCGTTAAATTAATCTCTAGGCTCTAACGGTTGAGCACTTTATTCTAAACATCCGATCGTCGAGATAGATCGTCAAGTGCGTGAAAGCCTTTTCTGGCACGTGGCGAGACTGTACACTCCTCTTGGCTTCTGTTCCTTCGGACTGTGTATTATACCTTTTTTTTAATTCTTGTCTCTCTACCACCTTCGTTCATTTAAAATTCACGCCTTTTCATTCATTTATTCCACGGGAACGAAATCGTCGCCGTTCCCACGCCTCGCCGAGCTCGTAATGTGTCTCCCTCGTTAATTACGCTTGTATTTTTTTTTCTTTTTTTCTTATTCTTTCCATATTTACTTCTTTCTGCTCGCGAGGGATCTCCATTGCGGTTCTCCACTTCCGCGGAGCCCTGATTTCCCAATGAAACCGAGGCACGTTCGCATATCCTCTTTTTTCCACGCTTCTTCGTTAGAACGAGCTTCGTACAAAAATGGATCCGAAGCTCTGCAACTCGAGAACTCCTTCAGCGTTGTTTTGTAATCGACGACTTTCGAACTTTCAAAAACGATAGTGTGTGGTCTTAGGTGTGGTCGATAATGACTCGAGAATGATTAATCCGCTTTATATGGGCTACAGACGTCTAATTGCAGTCTCACTCGATTTTATATATATATTTGTATATCTGTAAAAATCGTGCCAGTGTCTCGAAACTCTGTTATTCGTCCGTCACGAATCTGAATCCGTAATTCAAAGTTCCTGAAAGAATTGGCTCAGACCAATTTATTTACACTCGGCACATACAGTAACAAAGATTTTATGGACGTTTTACCATAATCCGGACGGTTCTTCTCGAGAAAAAAAGATTACTAAACTGATCATATTTCAATTAACTTGCCACGGAATGCCCTGTGTGGAACAATCGCTCGTATTATTCTTCAGTTTACATTCGATGTTCACGAAGATTTCACACAGGTATTACCGCAGTGCGTTCAATCATGCCAGTGTCTCGAAGCTTTGCACTGTAAAAAAATATATATATATAAAAAATTCGTATGAAATTTAATGTACTGGTGTTTTGGTGGAAATTTAATGGTACTGGAAGTTTTCATGCATAAACTAGTATAATAAATGTAATGTACAATTGTGATGAAACATTGATATACGGTATATTAAAAACTTTAGAAATAATTTACTTCCATTTTACTATAAAAGTACTTTAATTCCAATAATTTACTTATAATAATTTAATAATTACACGCTAAAAGTTGATTCGGCTAAAAGCCGACTCGAAATTTTTATGCTAAAATTGCCACATTAAATGTAATATACAATTGTCATGAAATATTAATGAATATTTCATGACAATTGTACATTACATTTAATGTGGCAATTTTAGTATAAAAATTTCCAGTCGGCTGCATTAAATTTACAATTTTATTTTAACGGTGTGTTAATTGTGCGTCACGAAACTGAATGTGAAAATCAAATTTCCTGAACGCATTCCCTCATGCCAATTAATTTAAACTCTACACATACAGTAAGAAAGATTGTGTGAAAGCACATTCGCCTATCTTTTTTTCCATCCTTCTTCGTAGAGCGATATTTGTACAAAAAATGGATCCGAAGCTCTGCAACTCGAGAACTCCTCCAGCGTTCTTTTGTAATCGACAACTTTCGAACATTGAAGAACGACAGTCACAGGTGTGGTCGATAATGACTTGAGAATGATTAATCCGCTTTTTGTGGACTACAGACGTCTAATTGCAGTCTCACTCGCTTTTATGTATATTTGTATATCTATAAAAATAAGCAAACATCCGTTAACTGTGCGATTAGAAAAGCATTAATCGATCGAGGCACCTCTCCGGTGTCTCCGGGTTATTCTAAACGAAAAACTAATAACAAGATCCCGTCGGGCACCTTGCGAGCCAGACACCTTAACGACCGATTAATTGGTTTCTCTCGTGTCTAGCGGCGGCCGAGCTAATTAGACTTCTGCCTACGGATGAACGGGCGTGTTCGCTCCGACTCTCTAAAACTCATTCGAGCCGACGTGCCTCGTCAATTATGTCTGCGATTCAATTCGCATTAACGCAACATTGAAAATTATTTGCGCGTTAAACGATGCACAAAAATCGTCTCGCCCATGAGAACAGCTGGTGTACCAAAAGTACGATCTGTAAAGTACCAAAGTACTTTTCGGTACTTTAAGTACTTTTACTAAGTACCAAAGTACTTTTACTAAATGCCAAAGAACTTGTACTAAATACCAAAGTACTTTTACTAAGTACCAAAGTACTTTTACTAAGTACCAAAGTACTTTTACTAAGTACCAAAGTACTTTTACTAAGTACCAAAGTACTTTTACTAAGTACTAAAGTACGTTTCGGTACCTCAAGTACTTTTACTAAGTACTAAGAGGAAAGTGTTTGTACAATTTTTGTTCCTCAGTACGTTTGGATGACTGTTCCAATTTGGAATGCGGAATATAAAAAGGTGCAAAGTAATTTGCACATGAATGCTTAATTTATTCCAATTTAGCGCATAGCTCCCTCAAAGAGGAAGTTATGCTCAAAATTGTAATGCCTCGTCAATTACGTCTGCGATTCAATTCGCATTAACGCAACATTGAAAATTACTCGCACGTTAAACTATGCACAAAAATCCGTCTCGCCCACGAGAGCAGCTGGTGTACCAAAAGTACAAGCCGTAAAGTACCAAAGTACTTTTCGGTACTGTAAGCACTTTTACTAAATACCAAAGTACTTTTCGGTACTTTAAGTACGTTTACTAAGTACTAAGACGAAAGTATTTATACCATTTTTGTTCCTCAGTAATTTTGGAACAATGTTCCAATTTGGAATACTGAATATAAAAAGGTGCAAAGTAATTTGCACAGGAATCCTTCATTTATTTCAATTTTGCGCATAGCTCCTTCAAAGAGGAAGTTATGCTCAAAATTGTAATGCCTCGTCAATTATGTCTGGGATTCAATGCGCATTAACGCAACATTGAAAATTACTCGCGCGTTAAACTATGCACAAAAATCCGTCTCGCCCACGAGAGCAGCTGGTGGCGAAATATTCCAACAATGAGGAACAAATGATTTTTGCGAGTGCCGACGAGTCGCGGCAATATTCCACACGCTGGGACTGTGTGTCATAAATAATATATAACTGTACCTGGGGCAATAGTTTCGAGACATCTGTCGATCAGGTATAGCGCGTAAGACAATAGGCAGAGGTGCGCTCGTCTACCTTCGATTCGTGGTAGGCCGAGGCGTGGAAAACTCAACGAAAAATTGATTTACCTTTTCTTTGTTCTGAGCAGAGGGGATTAGGATGTCTCGACGGGATTAGGGCTTAAGTGGGCCCGGACATAAAATCTTCCTTCGGACAGCCCCGAGACGGGGATGTTTCGTTCCGAAGCGTCGAACACACGAGTATTTCGAGCCGCGAGGCTTTTCCCGTTCTTCCAGGGACATCCAACGTCTCGACGCAGTGCGGATAGTTATTGCACGGAAAAATCGTCGCTATTTCGCTGACGAATATATTTTCGTGGAGACGGAGAAGAAAATTTCGTGTTGGGACAACACTCGATTACCCGGCAATAAAAGTAGCGAAGCAGCGGTACAAACTTTGCCGCTGCGTCGCGTCACGCCATTTATTTTGTCCCTTCGGGACTGTTTAATTTTCGCCGCTCCACTGCGAACAATAGGAAAGCGTCTTCTTCTCGTTCATTGTGCACTCTCTTGACTCCTCTCCTTGAATACCTGAATCTAAGAAACATGCAGGGTACGTAAGTGCGGGGGCAGCTGCGAGGGCCTCCGATGTTCATTCGGTTTCTCGCACCTCCGTTTATTCCTCAATGTGTATTTATTCAACGGATCTTTGTGGGTATCTTAGTCGCGTACATTCCCAGTTTGTCACGGTTTTATATTGTTTTACTCGTGTTTGTCATTCTTTGGACAAGGCTCTCGCGTATTCATTCGAATATTTATACAGCGGTCTTCTTTCGTTTGTGTTTGAGCTATTTTATTTTACAGATAACCCGAGGATTTAGTTGTGATTCAACGCAGTCTTCTTATTCTGCTCTCAGCTTATCCTTTTCATGGGGAGCGCCGGAAATGCGAAAAATAAGTTTTTTTTTTTTTTCGGATTGCTAATGTCGCGCTTTACTATAAGCCATCGTTGAGTCCAATTTGATTTCAGGACGAAAAAATACATGAAATTCTCGAGATATTAACGTGAATTGTACCAAGTTGGGCAGTACTTGAAGTACTGGGTACTTGTTTGGTACTTCAAGTACGTACTTACAAGTAGTTTTTTAGGACGATTTTAAGTACCAAGTACACGCGTTTTTTGAGTGCCCGCCCGCATTACGGATGTAATGCGAACGGGCACCGAATATCCACTCGATGCGTAGCGTGACATAGTGATTCTATTAATATATGATTATCTCTTCAACCTTTTCAATAAGTATAACTGTAACGAGAATATTTTACAAATTTATTTTTAAAAAATTCCATAAAAAAACGGTGGGTCCCTTTTCGTCTCTTTTGTATGGAATTTAGTATTATTTTATAAATGAAAAAAGTGAGGATACTTAAAAAATAGTATCAAAACGACGAATTACAAAAAATTCAGTTGTACAATAAATTTGAAGTCAATTTTGAACGTTCAAATTTGATAAAATTTAAACATTCTTTAAAGTTACGAAAAAGACGCAAAGTAATTTGCACATAGCTTCCACATCTATTACAATTTTGCACATAGCCTCTACGCCGAAGCCAAAATCGATGAACGAAGTTTCTCATAGAGAAAGCTGTAGGCAAAATTGCAATAAATTCGAAAGCCACGTGCAAATTGCTTTGCACCTTCATTTTTAATGCCTCGATAACGCTTAAGGTAGTACTAGCGGACAGCCTGACCCCACGTGAGTTCAGAGGGAATTGATAGAGAATTGCGAACACTTCTCGACGGGATAAAAAATTGAAAAAAATCACGCATATGAAAGGTGCTGAAAAGATTGATTGTGCATAATAATAATTTCAAAATGTTATTAACAAATTGAAATGAAAAAAAAAATGAAAAAAAATTTCAACAAATCCCTCGGCAACTTAATTTTTTTTTTTCATATAAAAACAATTTCGTAATCTTTTTGAATACGTATGAATATTTTCAGAATTTTGTGTAATTTTGTGTAATTTTAAAAGTACTATTTTAAAAAATTACACGAAATTCTGAAAAAATTCATACGTATTCAGAAAAATTTACAAATCGTTTTCATAAAAAAGGGGATGTTGCCGGGTGATTAGTTGGATTTTTTTTTTCGTTACTTTGTTAATAACATTTTGGAATTATTATTGTGCAAAATTAATATATTCAGTACCTTCCATATAGTTGATTTTTTTCAGATTTTCATCTCATCGAGAAGTGTTCGCAATTCCTCTCTCAATCCTCTCTGAACTCACGTGGGCTCAGGCTGTCCGCTAGTACTACCTTAAAGCTTCCAACCTAATTACCAAAAATACTTGGTAAAAGTACTCGAGAAATACTTCAAGTACTTGCGATACTTCGTACATTGCGCTTGAAGCATTTTTTGGCACATTGCTCGGCTCTGGAATTATATAATGCTCGCTGGAGGCGTTACCGCCGCCCCCGCAGTTCAGAGAATAAATGCAGATAGGCTGATACAGGAAGAAATTGCCGACGTTGATTAATCAACATTGAATTCTCTCACTCTCCGTCTCTGCCGCCAGCCACACTTTTCACTCCTCCGAGCGAATGAAATTTATCTGCAAGATTCTCTTGATTTGTGACTACCGCGAAGACCGGTAGCCCTCGCAACTCCAACTTTCTTCCGTCTCGCGATCCCTATACTCATAGATTTTCCGTTTAACGTATGTGCACAGAATCCCGCAACCGCACGCATCGCGCCACACGCTAAACGCTGGCTTGAAAACATCGGAGTTCGCGATGCCAGAAGAGGCCAGAGCGGTGTAATTATTATACTCGTTACATTACCAACCGGGGTTATTACGAATCTTCACAGACAGCAGTGGCGTATTATCGAGGCCCGTGGCTTGTAACTCCGTTCTTTGTTGCTCTATCGCTATCTCGAGTCATCGTTCATTATCGCAAGGATGAATGGACGACGGGAATGTAGGACGTATCAGCCTAACGAGCAATGTTTTCCGAAAAGAATGAAAAAAAACGAAGAATATAGCGTAAGGTCGAAAAAAAAGAAATGAAACAAATAGAAACAGTTATACAGAGCCCGAAGGTACGTCGCGCAATTAAGAGCCTCTATGGGTTCGCGCCCGTTATAATAATTTACGAGCTCGCGCATTCAATTGTTTGGCTGCTGATTAATAAATCGGGTGGGCTTTCTATTCGTCTTCGGGGCATGGGATTCGGTGCATCTTCTTCCCTCGATTCTCTCTCGAGTTTGATCTTTGGCGAGATTCTAATCGGCGGCTTTTCCATCGCCGTTAAGGGGAATACCGGCTGTGTGTGCGCGAGTGTGTTTGGACGTAAAATTAAACAGCTGCGAGTCCTTTTAATTCCAGTCTGTACTTACCGACGGATCGTATTTAGCGATAAACGTCCGTGATTAGTAATTAGACGTCGAACTCGAGGTCCGTATCGAGTTCAAGAACGTATGTAGCGAGTACTTATAGACCAGGCATTGGCCACATAAGAAACACGTAGTCTTCAATTAACGTGTCGACGCGATCACAACTCACGGCTCCAGGACCGGTGTGCGTTCAATCGTGCCAGTGTCTGGAAACTCTGTTATTCGTGCGTCACGAATCTGAATGTGAAAATCAAACTTCCTGAAGGAATTGCCTCATGCCAATTTATTTATACTCTGCACACACGTAGTAACAAAGATTGTGTGAAAGTTTTGCCATAATTCTGATGGGTCTTCTCGAGAATTTTTTTTTAAATGATCGTATTTCAACTAACTTGACACGGAATGCCCTGGGTGGAACAATCGGTCGTATTATTCTTCAGTTTACATTCGATGTTCGCTATTTTTTTTCATACGTAAAAAATGCAATGCTGTGGTACTGAAAGTTTTCATGCATAAACTGGTATATTAAATTTAATGTACAATTGTGATGAAAAATTGACATACGGTATATAAAAAACTTTGGAAATAAGTTTCTTCAATTTTACTGTAAAAGTACTTTAATTCAGATAATTTGTTTTAATATCAGTTTTTGCATAAATTTTCCAGTCCGGTACATTAAATTTACAATTTTTTTTAACAGTTTGTTATTCGTGCGCCACGAATCTGAGTGTGAAAAGCAAAAACAATCAATTTAAACTCTGTACAAACAGTAACACAGATTGTGTGAAAGTTTTACCATAATTCGGACGATTCATCTCGAGAAAATAAGATGATTAAAATGATTGCATTTCTATTAACTTGACGAGGAATGCCCTGTGTGGAAAAATTAGTCGTATTATTCTCGAGTTTACATTCGGTCTTCGTGAAGATTTCACACAAGTATTCCCGCCGTGCGTTCAATCGTACTTTGCACTGTAAAAAAAAAAAAAAAAAAAAATCGTATCATATCCAATGCTAGAAATTTCCATGCGTAAACTGGTATATTAAATTTAATGTACAATTGTGATGAAAAATTGACGTACGGTAATTAAAAGCTTCAGAAATAATTTGCTTCAATTTTACTATAAAAGTACTTTAATCCACATAATTTACTTTAATCTCAGTTTCTGCATAAAAGTGTCCAGACCGGTACATTAAATTTACATTTTTTTAAAACAGTTACTCGTGCTTATTCGTGCTTCACGAATCTGAGTGTGAAAATCAAATTTCCCGAAAGGAATTGCCTCATGCCAATTAATGTAAACTCCGCGCATACAGTAACAAAGATAGCGTGAAAGTTTTACCATAACTCGAACGATCCTTCTCGAGGATAAAAGATTATCAAAATGATCGTATTTCAATTAACATGCCGCGGAATGCCCTGTGTGGAGCCATCGCTCGTATTATTCTCGCGTTTTCATTCGATGTACGCTGAGGTTTTCGCACAGGTATTACCGGCGTTGTACGTAACCCCGTGCCACCTCTGGCCCGCGTTCTTCGTTTCATTAATAAATTAATGCTTTCTACACCGACGCAGACGATCCCGGCCCCTTCGTCTCGCTGTAACAGTAATATATATAATTTCCAATTCAGCCATCATTAATTGCCCGCGCCGGGTGTAGAGAGATTCACCTGCATCTATCTCGGATTCAACGACCTGACGATAATCGTCGTCACTAATCACGCAGCACAATGGCTTTCAACGCATTTACACACGAACCGATATATTTATCACCGATATAAATTCCTCGCATCGAATTGAATAATTATACCCAAGTCAGCGAGGACGACGTAACTGCAGCAATTAGCAACGGGGATGCGACCCGTAACGAGAACGTCGCGACGGAGAATCATCGATATTCAGGATTCGAGCGGTGCAACGCAGAGATCGTATACATGCAACGGTGAAAGTGCATCGACGTCGAGACTTACGCCTCTCGTGGGGTCAAAGTTTAAGATTCTTCCGAGAGGAACGGTGAAACCTCCGAGAGATTCATCAGTCATGGGAAGAAGAAAAAAAATATATATTTAGATTTCTCCTCGCAGGGACAAATTCGCGGCTTTGATTCGACTGCAATTCGTTTCATGCGTCTTTGTAACGACAGCTCGGTGAGGCACTCAATTTTTTTTTTTTTTTTTTACGTAACGAAGGAGACTGTACGGCCTCGGTTTACGCATTAGAACATAATTTTATGTTCCGTTTCGTCGAGGAGCGCTCAACGATAATGTTGATGCGTTAGCCACGTAACTCGGTGACTGCGGTATGAAAAAAAAGAATACCCGGTGGGTTAGCGAAGCAGCATTGACTCGCGAATACTGGGCAATCTTCCAGAGGTCGGGCAGAAGCCGGGACTCTTGACCCGAAACCATTATCGAGGAGATTGCGAATTTCGACGAAGAACGAGCGTGTGAATAAAAATACGTAAAATGTTTCCAAATACACACCCATAAAAACAATTTATTTGACGTTTACCATTTATTGGGTTTTAAGTAAAATATTTACTTGATTTAAATAAAATATTTATTTGAACTAAGTAAAATATTTATTTGATTTAAGTAAAATATTTATTTGATTTAAGAAAGTAGTTACTTAAATGAAATAAGTAATTAATTAAACGGTGGCCGTCAAATAATTTTTTTTCCGGGTGCAGGAATACAAAGTGCGCTGAACTACAAATTAGTTGAGGAATTCTTGTCCAGGTGAAAATGTCTAGCCCGCCGGTTGCTGTCGATGACCTCGGGTAATACGGGAACGAGCGAGCCGAGACAATGAAAACGAAAGAGAAATTATGGAAGCAGAGGTTTGGCACAAACAACAGAAGGCAGCGGCGGTAACAACATGCGATTCCTTTACGAGTGCCTGTTCTTCGCGCTACACGTGGGCGAATGCCAACGATGTTGTATATAGCAGAGAAACGGCGACGATGCGTCTTATCTCAGTATGTCCATTACATAAGACGCATCGCGAACGAGTAATCCTCGGCCTTTGACGTTGGGTAATATGTACGACTTACTCTAGACTGAGAGTTAGCTATTTCTAGTACGCTGTGTGTACAGAGGGACTCTTATTGAAGACATACCTATGTATTTTTTCGATTCAGCCAAGACTTGAACGTGAGAAGCATAATAGCAAAGTTGGGCAAAGTACCAAAAAATATTTCAAGTACAAAGTATCACAAGTACTTTTTGTACTTGAAGTTTCAAATACTTTTTGCACTTGAAGTATCAAAAATACTTTTTGTAGTTGAAGTTTCAAATACGTTTTGCACTTGAAGTATTTCTCAAGTACTCTTCGCAATTAGGTTCGTAGCGTTAAGGTAGCTATGTCGCTCATTTCGCATAAGTTCGAGAAAAATAAAAGAAAATAGCAAGTACTTCTCGATGGTATAAAAATCTGAAAAACTGCATGCATACTAAAGGTACTGAAAAGATTAATTGTGCATAATAATAATAATTCCAAAATGTTATTAACAAATTAATCAAAACATTAATTGTTTATCAAATTAATAGGCAACGAATCTTTTTTTTTTTGTGAAAATGATTCGATAATTTTTCCGAATACGTATGAATTTTTTCAGATTTTCCAATTAGCTTTGATTTTTTTTTGTGTGGAGAAACACAGAAATCAAAACTGATTGAAAAATCTAAAAAAATTCATACGTATTCAGAAAAATGAAGGAATCATTTTCATTTAAAAAAAGTTGCTTTGCCGGGTAATTTGTTAAACAATTAATTTTTTGATTAATTTGTTAATAACATTTTGGAATTATTATTATGCAAAATTAATCTTTCCAGTACCTTTAATATGCACGAATTTTTTCAGATTTTTATACCATCGAGAAGTACTTGCAATTTTCTCTTATTTTTCTCGAACTTTTGCGACATGAGCGCGAAGCGACATAGCTTTCTTAAGCGTTATCTAGGCTTAAAATAAAGGTTCAAAGTAATTTGCACATAGCTTCCTCATTAACAAAATCGCTAACTGAAATTTTCGTAATGCGAGGTTTTCAGGCAATTTTTAATCTATTCTTCACATCTTTTTTCATCATTTTTTTATTTCATTAAAAAAACGAAAAGTGTCCCTTCCCATATCTTCTCGTTTTGTTAATGGAGTAAAAAAAAATTCTCTTTAAAATTTTACTTGAAAAGTTTAAACAAATAAGCATACACTAATAGAAACAGGATGTCGTGCTACGCATCAAATATGTGAACGTGTACTCAAAAAGAAGTTGTACTTGGAACTTGAAATCCTAAAAAATGCTTAAAGTCGTAAAAAGTACTTCTGCACGTCAAATACGTACTTGAAGTACCAAGTACTGCCCAGCTCTGGTATATAGTAATGTTCGTTACACCCAGAATAAAAATGTATTTGACAGCCACCGTTTATTTGGTTTAAGTAAAATATTTATTTGATTTAAATAAACATTTATTTTAATTAAGTAAATAGTTACTTAAATCAAATGAATATTTTACTCAAACCAAATAAACTATGGCCGTTAATAATTTACACTTAAAAACGTCTCAGAATCGGCAGATGTATAATTTATCTATCTATGTTAAATCTAAGGAAAACATGATGTATTTTTCATTGGTGCACAGTAGTTTATCTCAACTTTTTCGTCAAACTGCTGCGTCTTTCAAACGACTCGATGAAACATTGTGAAATTTGAACGATATCTTCAGAGGGTCTACAGAAATGTTCAAGATCTTATTTCTAATTTTTCAATTATATTTTCAAAGGCATAAGAATTAATTGGTGCGCTCATTTGAAAAATGTACACCAAAGCCTCGAAGTTCAGTCACACCGAATCGAACGGTATAACGTAAGAGAGCTACCAGCATAAATCGCAATCGCGATCGAGTGCCCGTACAGCACAATATAAAAAGAAAGTAAACCTCGTTGGTTATTGGCTTTATCGTATGGAAGATAATAATACCTTATAGTAAAACACGCGAAGGACCTTTCACTCCGTCTCTTCATTATCGACGGGCGTACACATCACCTGCAGCGACGCGCATCCGCCGAAAATTCACAACGTGGAATTAAAAAAAAAAAAAAAAAAGAAGTTAAAAAAAAAAACCATCAATTGCAGGATGTCGACGATTTCGGGAGCTGCGAAACGTTGTATTAAAAACAGCAAAAACAGAGCATTCGGCAGATCGAAATTGAAGACCGGAAAAAGAAAGCAGTGGTACCGAAAAAAGGGGGGGGCAGTTTCGTTACTCTGCAAAATTTGAATAGTTGTCTGGAAGCGAAAGGGAGGGATGTGCGTGGCCCAAGACGAGAAGAGTGGGGAAAGAAAGGTCGCGGTGTTCCAGGTGCGAGGATCTAAAACCGTACCTAGGATACTAAAAGCGCCGGTGGAAAGGGGCTGCGGCGTTTGCAACGAGAATAAGAAGAAGAAGAGCGCGGCTCGCTGGTGGGGGGAAGTTATGGAAAGGAGAAGGGTAGCTACCCACCGGTACGGAACTTACTCCACGCGATCCACAAGTTCTTGAGCTCCGAAGCGATTCACAGTTCACAGAAGACCGGTGAACGTCGAAGGAACCGGTTGGCGTAGCGGACTAACTACACTCAACATTTTTCTTCAATTTTTGTTTTTTTTTTGTTTATTTTATTTTTCTTCAAACTCCTGTGGTGGTGTTTCCTCGCGTCGAAGTACTCGAGAACTGCCGGCTAGTAGAATCGTTCAGTTATCATCCGAATGTAATGGAGTGAACACGTGAAGGGACTCATCGCATTCCTCCGCATATTTGGACTCTGAGGACTCGAGTCATAGTTTTCGGATTTTTTTTTTTTTTTTTAATTCGAGTGCTGCGAAGTTTTGGTTATTGGATTTATCGACGAGTACGCATGAAGATGAGCGGCCCTAGCGTCGACGTGGTTTGGGAACCTCCGACGCAGCTGAGCTCTCTCGACTGTTGGGACTATTCGATAGAATTGGCTTGTCTTCAAGGACCGGAAGGTAGAAAAAATACCAAGAAATTTCAAATATCCGAACTGAGTCTACGAGGTGGAAATTTAAAAAAGAAATCAACGACGATCTAACCAATTGATATCTTCGTGAATAGCAAAATAGAAGAGAGTATTATTTTTGAATGAAGTTTAAATTGTCTTGAGAAGCTTCGGGTCAATTAAAAGCAATCGCCCTTTCAACAATGTTTCGCAAAGACATTTGCACCGAACCGGTAGACGGGGTTTAGCAATATAGCACAAGATCGTGCGGCTGCTCGCCTAAAAATGGGATTGGCATTCGGAGCACAGATTCCTCTCTGGCGTTGTACGCCGCCGCTGCTGTTGCAGCTGAGAACGGTCAGGTACTCCGAGTTGCACGATACGCTGGATGTACCGCGAAGGTCCTTGCCCTAGCAAGAGTTCAGGCATTCTTTACTTGTGACTCTCTCTCTCCAGAGAGAGGATCGTGGCGTGTACGGTGAAGAAACACACAAGTCCCAGTTGAGCCCTGGCGCCGCAGCATTCGGTCTCAAAACGCACCTGCCTTTAACCATCCGTCCGAGCGAACGCACATCAAAGGCTTCTCAGGACATGAAAACCTTTCCGTGAAACCGTAGAACGATCGCGAAACGCGATAGAGTCTAGACACGCGTCGAAAAAAAAAAAAACAAAAACGTATCGTCTCAGAACAATTTCTCACAATTGCCGAAACATTTGTCGTTATTGACAAAGTTATAATTCCGAATAAATTTTTTTTTTATTATTGACAGTAGAGCCAAAAAAAATTATTTGATGGCCAACGTTTATTTGGTTCAAGTAAAATATTTATTTGATTTAAATAAATATTTGTTTAAATCAAATAAATGTTTGTTCAAATCAGATAAATATTTGTTTAAATCAAATAAATGTTTGTTCAAATCAGATAAATATTTGTTTAAATCAAATAAATGTTTGTTCAAATCAGATAAATATTTGTTTAAATCAAATAAATGTTTGTTCAAATCAGATAAATATTTGTTCAAATCAAATAAGTATTTTACTTAAATCGAGTAAAACAGTGGTCGTCAAATAAATTATTGAATGAAAATGAAAAAGTTTTTACTATTGACAATATAATAATTCCGAAGGAAAAATTTGTTATCATTGACAAGAGAATAATTCCGAAGGAAAAATTTGTTACCATTGACAAGAGAATAATTCCGAAGGAAAAATTTATTGTCGTTGACAAGAGAATAATTCCGAAGGAAAAATTTGTTATCATTGACAACAGAATAATTCCGAAGGAAAAATTTGTTACCATTGACAAGAGAATAATTCCGAAGGAAAAAGTTATTATCGTTGACAAGAGGATAATTCCAATGGAAAACTTAGTTATTATTGCCAATATTATAATTCGAGCAATATTGTGTTTCAACGTCAACAATTATTGGCGGTGCACATTAGCAACGACAGAACCGATCGTTAATAGAGCGCGTACGTGGTCGAGAATTGCAAGGTAGCCGGAGAACAAGTGAGCTTGCCCGTTCAATTGGGAGCGATCGAGAGCGTGACCGAGACAGTGTCCGCGATGACAGGGGTACTCCTTGAATTGTTGTCGCGGGTGAAACTCACTCGGTTAACCGGTAGTAAGCTGCATCCTCGTTCCTTCGTCCCCTCGTAGAATCGCGTATATACACCGCTTTCTTGTTGTTTCTTCGTGGGTACTCGAGATAAATTGACATCACGACTGCCTCCGAGACTCGGCCGACGTCGCTTCTTCCCTGGCATCGTCGATTTCGTGACGAAATCATTTTCTCTCAACGGCCAATTACCACTTGTGCAACTAGTGCGCTTTTGCATTCGTATATTACCTGCTTCGCCACAAGACCTTTCCCTATATATATATATATATATATATATCTAAAATTTTATTTTCTTCTCTTTTCCAGATCTTCAGCTGGCTGCTGAACTCGGCAAGACCCTGCTGGAACGTAACAAGGAACTGGAGAACATCCTCAAAGTTCATCAGACGACGATCGAGGAACAGGCTCAAGAAATTGAGGTGAGTTTATCCGATTCACGAAAGGATTCTCTCTCTCATCGGCGCCTTCGATTTACAACTCGCGGTGCGCGGTGGTTTGGATTTACTGTCGTTTTCCCTCCACCGTTCCACAAGCTTGGAGCCCCCCTCGAGCCTATCAATTAATTACACCGATGGAACGTAGAGTGCACAGGAAAGCGACAGGGATATATCACGAGGCAACGACTTTCATTCAGGAAATTAGATTAATTAGTCGCTTCCATCCTCCGGGTCTGCTATTAAAAGATCTCTGTTGTCCTCTCACTCGCTCGTCGCCTATGTGGGATACTTTGCGTGTATACTTTCCTAAATAACAGTCGTAAATTGTATCATCCATTGTGCAAATTGCGTCACGAGGATACTTGCACTAATAAGCGCGACACACCGGCAAACTCCGCGACTTCCGGTTTCGTTCGTGATGATAAATCGTGCTTAATCCCTTTTTTTTGTTTTTTTTTCTTTCCTCTCTGCAGTATATGAAAAAACAGACGGCCGCTCTGAGGGAAGTTAATAACTCGAGGCTCAAGATCTACGAACAACTAGAAGTCAGTATTCAAGATTTGGAACGTGCCAATCGTCGCCTCGTCGTCGAGAACAGCAGTGACAAAAAGCTCATGAAAAGGTAAAATTTTCCTACCCATACGACACTATCCTCGTCGATCGTAATACACCGTGGCCGTTTTTCCTCGGAAAAAAATTGCCTGACTTTTCCCTGACCAATAAAAAAAATTTCCTGAACCAACTTCTAACGATTTCCATTAAAAAAAATTAATCATGCAAATAAAACTGCCTAATTATTGTATTAAAGTTTAATTATTTTTTTTTATTGTTCTCAATTTTTTTTAAGCTCCTTTTTATGTACTTCTTATTTATTTATAGATGGTTCGGCGACAATTTACTTTTTCCCTGACCAATTTTGCACTTCCCTGACTTTTCCCTGATTCCCTGACCAAGACTTTTTTCCCTGACTTTTCCCTGACCGCGGCCACTATTTAATTCTTGGATGAAATACTCAAGTTTCCTAATGTAACTCTTTTATTTTTTTACACGACAGTCAGAGCTTGACCATCGAGAATCTCGAGACGAAGTGCGAGGACCTACAAAAGAAAATAGACGATCTAAAATCGCAGTGCGACAGTCTTCAGCGACAGCAGGCGACGAGTCAACCAATCAACAATGAGCCGCAGACTCTGGCGACCTGGAAGGCATCGGTGTCGCAAGACGGCAGCATACACCAGGTGAGAATTATTTAACTAACAAATTGGCTCAATTTTCTTTTCGATGAAAATACTAACCGTGCGTAATTAATGTTGTTCACAGACCGCTGCAAGAAGCCCACCGAAGTCTTCGCCAGAAGCGCCGGTCGACACATGCCCACGCCAGCTGGGCGCCCCACTCGTCGACGACGAGGAAGTCACGGAACTGCTGAGACAATTGCACGAGTCGCGGAATCAACGAGCTCGGGAACAGAAAAAAGTCACGGAACTCAACGAACAGCTGAAAACTCTGCTGCAGGAGAACAGCGCGCTCGAGGATCAATTGGGCGTGTGGCGTAACAAGGCACAGGACATGAAGAATCTTCAGGATGAAATTAACACGCTTGAGGAAGTTCGGTGAGTGCGATGTTCCACTTTATGAATAAAAAAATATGCATAATAAAAAGTGAAACATCGTTAGGAGGATCGTACTCGCTCGTGAATTAATTACTTTTTTCTTCTTCGCAATGTTAATTTTTAATGATTTACTCGCAGACAAGGCCATCTATGCGGACGCTGTTTGCGCGGCGTCGACCTGAGCACCCACGACGAATTGTCGGTGATGCTGGACCAGGAGGAGGACGACGACATAAGCCTGGCGGAATCATTCGTCAACGACAGCCAACGCGATTCCGAGTCATCGATGCAGGTAAGCGATCATTCAATTTTACCACCGATGTTAAAGCGGCTATTCGATGGCCTACAGGACGCATGTTATTCACCGTCGTCATTAATCGCATCAGCTAAATTTGTTTGCAATTCTCATACTTTAAAGAAATTTTACAAAAAAGCTTTGAAGAGCGTTACCTTTCGCGAGTCAAAATCGCCGAGAAAACATCGTCGTAGACATTGTGAATACGTGTGAGGGCTTTCGATATAGTTAAAAATTCGACGACGCCTAAAACGTGTTTAACTCGTGACTTTTATTTCCTTCAGGAAACTGTAACTGCAAACCTTAGGGAAATCGCTGCTAATCGAAAAGATCGTAAAAGTTTCATATTCATCGTTATTGATATAGTTTACAGCATATGGAACGCACCGTCCCTGCTCGTTCTAACTGCAAAATCTTTGTCTTATCTTAAAAATCACTTGGTCGTACCAACAATCATGATACCCTTTCGGTTGACGGGATTTGTGCTCCGACGACTCTTGCCACTAAAAAAATATCGAATTAAATTGTAGAGAACACATCGATTCGAGACGATCATTTTTCTTTTGTTTTTCTTCTTTTAATATCAAAGATATATCGTTCCTAATTATATATAATGTAACTCGTCGCAAGCAGGCGAGAGGTTGTGCGCGAAATACCAAAAAAAAAAAAAGAGGAGGACTGATAAACGTAATCTCAAGACTGCTAATTACTCGTGTTCGAGGCAATTAGGGATACAGAGTAGAAATACAGATAAGTGCGTAGATACACGATTACGAAAGGAGAGTTTATTTTGTTTTAATCCATATTCGTATTGATGTTAATCTCTTATTATTTTGCGCTGATAATTCGCGTTCGTTAAACTCTGTTAGTTGAATTATCATGGTATATTAGTATTATTTGAGCTGTACATAAGGAGTCTATAGTTTATCTAGTTTTTTTGCGAATATTTATAGGATTAGTAAAATTGCGAGGGTTACACTTTCGTTCAGTGTTTCACCGTGATTATTATTTGAAATCCTTTTTTTCGCTTTATAAGAGTGGCTGTAGGGAGACCGGGGAAGTCAGTGTCGAAAAAAATAATTGCACACTTTTTTTCACTTTATTTCTTGATTATTTTTGCGATACGCTTTTTCTCACAATCGATCGATCGTTAACCAATCCACACTAATTAACTCGTTCATCATACGCATTGACCTCACACGATCTCCCGCATGATCAACAATGTTATTAGCTTGTCTAGTCGACTTATCCTAGATGAAATTGTCTCCTTAGTGTACTAATGTAAATGCCAGATTTATATGATTTTAAATAAAGTTCTTTTCATCACTGTAATGTGGCATTTTTTTTTCTTTCTATTTAACATCCTATAAATCTGGCGTTCACTCCTCTCCCCGTCGATTCCTGTTACACAAATCTTCGAATTCATCGTCAATCAATTTAAATTGCATTTCATTCTTTCCATGCTTCTGTCATTGAGTCTGCCTAAGAGTTTGCCAGTTCGAAGAACAAGTGTCGAAAAAAAAGTTGCGAAGAAATTGACAAATGGATATTGAAGTTACTTTGATGGCACAGAGAACGGATATTACATATTACATATTTTTGTCTCCAGGACACGAGCAGCAAAGCCGGTGACGTTGACGAGTCAGATCCGAATCCTTACAGAGTCCTGGTAGAAAAATACGAGGCGTTGTTGGAAGTTCAGCGACATCCGACAGTTCGACGCAAACCGAGTATTCCGACGGCGTGTATGTCGCTTCAAGAGGAATTGGAGATGTCCGGAGAGTTCAATAGTTTTCAAAATCCCCCGTCGGAGTACGATCATCATCAGGAAAATGGCAAAACGTCGAACGGAAACGGTGGACGTCGTTTCGGTAAAAAACCATTTTCAGCAACGCCAACAGATTTCTCCGAGGCTGAAACATCGTCTTCCGGTTTCTCCGACGAGACGAGCAACAAAGCGACGCAGACCGACGGCCGCCCCGGATCCTTCCTGTGCTCGATAGCCGACGGCGAGGACTGCAAATTCAGCATCTACGACGACAACAGCCCGTTCGAGTCTCGTTTCAGAAAGACACCAGAGTACCGACAACTTTTCATCGAGATATTCCGAGTTCTCAAGCGAGCCGCCGAGGCCAAGGACGAGGGTGAAAAATTGCCGCTTCTGGACAATACATCAAACGCTTCGGTCAACCGCGTTCATTCGGACTCGCCGCAGGACGATCTCAACAGCGAGACAACGGATGATTGTCAGAGCGTCATGTCTTCCGTTGTGTCGTCGGTGGTTTCCGAGCCGGTATTCAGGGTACACACACCGACACCGGACAACAAGAAAGACGAACAAAATTCCCAAAGTCGTCAACAAAATTCGAGCAATAAAAACAGCGACAGCGCGTCGACGATGAGCAATGGTAAATCGAACGACGGTCATCCGAGGCATCATCAGCCGCGACGTCATCATCTCGACTACCTGTCCGTCAACGTGCAGGTTCGAAAGAAGAACGCGGCGAAGAAAAATTCGGCGAAAAAATTGACGTACAACGAGCAACAACGTCCGACGACACCGGACATCGTGCCGACGATAAATCCGAAGGTTACCCAGGTGAAATCCAACAGCGGCGGCAGAAGAAAATTCAGACCGCTGACGAGCGCCGAACAGGCCGACGGTGCTATATGGAACGGCAATACACTGCACATATTCTCGAGCAAAACAAAAGTGTCGCCGAACGGCAGCGGACGAAGCAGACACAGCGCCGGTTCGTACAGCCGGAACAGCAGTACCGATCAGCACAATTCGAGCTTCGAGTACAAAGAATACAAACCCAGCACAGCGTCCGAGGAGGTAGCGAGACTCAGAAGACTCGAGATGTCGTACGCCGAAGCGTTGCGCATGCCAAACAAACCCAAAGTACACAACAATCGTAGATATTAGACGTGTTTTTTCTTCTTTTTTTTTAATGAGAAACTATTATACTGAATCTTCGATCTTTCTAATTACTTGACAAAATAATAATTACAATGCATGATGGATTCTAACGGTAACTCACAATTCATACTTATAGTCGTGTAGGGTGAAATTAGAATTGTTACGACCCGTCGATTAACATGTTTCTTTTTTTCTTTTGAAAAGTAATTAGAAAATGAGATTTTCGTGAATTCCTGTTTATGAGCCTCTCGTCAGTGAACGAGGTGGCAAATAATCGATTGAATTTTTTGATACGTAAGTTTTGATTCGTGGAGCGATGAGAGTGATAATTTTTAACGATGATATTTCGCGTGGTTCATATAAGAGCCCGACGATGCCGGTACGATGACGTTAGTGTGCACGATGCCTTTTTTGTAATCTATTTAAATTACTTCGCGTTTACAAAACAATTTCAGTATTCGGAGGCTCGAGGCCGAGATCGGCTAATACAATCCTTAATCTTTGTACATAATTACTTAACGATACACACGTGAAGCGAAGACGGTGGGAGTTTGTGGTCTCTCAAAATGAATGTCTTAGCGTAGCTGCAAGATTGAGTTGCGTTGATAATTTTAGGACATTTTTTTGGAATCTTGTATATTTGTTGTATTTTGTTTATTAAGTTGTTTTTTTCCACATGAATGCATGAAGTTGGTATATTGGGATTGACGATAAGCGTCACGAACCCGGATGGAACATTAGCTTAAATAGCTTCGTTACTTCCCTTCCCCCCGTATCGGTGGTTAATTAAGAAAATAAAAAATTATTTATGTGCCATTTACTATGCATCTGATTATCAATAATAGTTACCCTTTACTCTTCGTCGAAATGTTCGTGACAAAACATCGATCAACGACTCTGGAAAGTCACCGCCCCAAGGTACGTTTTGAAAAATCGTTATACATCCTGAATTCATGGTGTCCAGTAAGAAGTGCGTACGAAATTCGAGGACATTCAATGACCATTTCCAGGATATTTTCAGGACGTTTCCAGGTTGTCTTGGGACATTTATAAAACGTACGAAATAACACTTAGTTCGATAACAATTTTCGTTTACGTTGGAATCGGTTCAGAAAAAATCACCCGGTGTGCGCGAATGTGTATATGTATCTCGGTGTAACTGAGATACACATTTTTTTTAGATTTGTCGCTAATAATATATATTTTGAAGCAAGTTCAAATTTGCGGGAAAATAAAAAACTCGAGGACGTTAAGTGGAATTCAAGGATATTCCAAGACATTTTCAAAGCAAGCGAAATTCAAGGACAGATCCAGGACTTCAAGGATTTCAAGGGCCGCCAGACACGATGCGAATACTGATTTAATGAATCGAGGAATTCAGAAGCGACGTAGTGAAGAGAGTCGACTTTCAGATGAATGCGCATCGTCTTTATTTTATATTCTTTAAGGTGTATTAAATTTGTTGTCGACATATGTCGCGTGTTATAACGTTTTATTCACAATCAACTCGTTGAACCCGCGTTCCTAATCTTTTGGTCTTACTTAAAATTGTTTCCGCTCGGAAGAGGTGTAGTGAACAGAGTGAACTTTCAGGTGAATGCGCATCGTTTTTATTTTAATATTTTTCAAGGGGTATTAAATTTGTTGTCGACACATTTCGCTTGTTGTGATGTTTATTCACAAACAACTCGTTGAGCCCGTGTTCCTAATGTTTTCGTCTTATTTAAAATTGTTTCCGCTTGTGGAACATTGGCTTACTCGACGGAAGTTCGAACTATTCCGCTGTTTAATTCACATTGATTGTTCGTATCCTCAGTTTGGTCGTAGCTTGACAACGATGTCGTCGAATAGAGCCCGATGAACGGCTCCTAAGCTCGGTTGTACGCAGCTCGAACTGGCACTTCTTCTCGGTCTGTTAGATATACGACGATGATAAATCAATGTCTTAAATAATAATAAAAATGTGGATTGAAAAAACAAGCGTTACATACTCAGTGAGACAACGAACAGCTGAACCCGTTGGATTATTCTTCGGTCGAGGATTCACCAGAAGACACTTCATCGGATGTCCGTCCAATTGCCTGTTGTGATAAGTTTCAACAGCTTTCGTCGCGTCCTTCAGCGTCTTATAAATTACTTCGGCAGTTCCGGGTCTCACTAATCGTGATACGAGTAATTCTCCGACGTCCTCGAACAGCTCCTGTGTAAAGAATGTTCGTTTTAGTATAAACAACCGAAGTTGCACGTTTAGTCACGGTAAAAATGACGAAACGTTTCTGTTTACCTTTATATCCTCCTGAGTAACATTCGCTTGTAAATTTGAAACGACGATTCTGTATCCCGTCGATTGCGAGGACGACGACGAGGACGACGATGTCGTGCTAGTTTTCGGTCTCGACAAAACACCGAGCGTACGAGGCTTGATCGGCATTGCATCCAGACGAGATTTAACACCTATTTCCCTGTGACTACGCGGCTCGAAGTATTTCGGCTCTACGGGACCTTCGGCAAGGATAGTTCTGTAACAGATTGCGATCAACTATTAATATCGATCTTATTGATGTTTATCACTAACAATCATCGCTTACGTAAACAATAAGGAAACATACCTAGACTTTGATCTAAGCATCCAGTCTTCTCTGTATGCTGGCACCTCGTATTTTGACTGAAAATAATCGAACATATTATTAAGGTAGTACTAGCGCAATGACTGACGCCGCCTAAGTTTGAGAGAAATAAAAGAGAATTACAAACACTTCTCGATCGTATAAAAATCTGAAAAAAATCAAGCATATGGAAAAAGCTGATAAGATTGTTTGTCCATAATAATGATCCCAAAATGTTATTCGTGTCCCTTATGTTAAAATTTGTTTAAAATCGTAATTTTTAAGTATTAGATAAAATTCTGAAAAAATTCATACGTATTCGGAAAAATTAACAAATCATTTTCGTAATAAAAAAAATTTGCTTGCCAGGTAATTTGTTGCACAATTTTTTTTTTTTCAGTAATTTGTTATGAACATTCTGAAATTATTATTATGCACAAACAATCTTTTCAGCACCTTTTATATGC